>CM067067.1:21465402-21692902 GCA_033980235.1 Diadema setosum
CTTCAGCAACACAGTCTATTCTGTGAGTACGGGAATAGTAATACAAGCGGTTAAATCCCAAATTAAATCTTATTTCAAATTTCCTGGAATTATTGTAGACTATAATAATGTACTCTAATATATTCTTGACTAGAAGTTGTTCCTCAATACTTAATCATTTCATAAATAACCTTCTCGGCGTTTTTATAAGTTTCATTTTCACTGCCTACCATGCGAACGCGATTAGCTCAGAGCACATGGTATTAATACTGGCCTAAGTTTTTGGAACTTACTGCGTAACAATATCAGAGTTTCTCCTTTCAATATTCATTCTAAAAGATATGGAAGTCTCTTCTTTTACTATGTTATAACTCCACAGAATTGAATGAGCCT
Source organism: Diadema setosum (assembly GCA_033980235.1). Classification (NCBI taxonomy): domain Eukaryota; kingdom Metazoa; phylum Echinodermata; class Echinoidea; order Diadematoida; family Diadematidae; genus Diadema; species Diadema setosum. Next base: position 21,465,775 of record CM067067.1, read on the forward strand.
ATACAGGCCTGTCATTATTATTCATCTGCAAAATTCTGCATTGCCCAAATTTTCATAACTAATATTACCCGTGGGCAGTTACCCCATCATTTATCTGTCTGTCTGTGTATACAGCTTTGTTTCTCTTTTACTCATTTCCTCAATTAATCTACTTTCCTTTCACTTTTTACACTGCACGGTTACTTCTAGATACACTTCTGCAGATCACTGCCTCATTAATATTCATTTGCCTCTTTTGTTGTCATGTCATGCCAGTCTTATCTCATGTCGCCTATTGCCATGGCAGTCTTTGTCTCTTCAGTGCATCTGCTTCCGAACCTATTTTGTATAGGCCCTACTGATTTTTTGTTTTTTGTTTTTTGAGCGGGATGGATAATGTATGCAATTTGATACATAAATGCAGATAAACAAGCATTATACAATCATTATCTTTTCAGTGGGTCCCTTAACTTCTCGTACATTACATATTCTTTACTTTGCAATTTTGTTAATTACAACGCTGAGCTATTATAATCGAATATCATTAATCGAGAATACATTTTTGCAACAGCTTTTTTTTTCCATGATCTCTCTTTTTTTTTTCTTCAAAAAAAACCCCAACAAACTGTTGGTTCTGTTGTTTGGAAATAAAAAACTTTATTCAAAAAGTTCTTAAAAAAAAGAAAGAATAAAATAAAGAACTTTATTCAAAAAGTTCAAAAAGTTAGACCACTTTCAGAATATTGTCCCTATCGCGCTGAGATTGAGTGGTGTAAAAAGACTTGTTGTGGGATTGCTCCGCATTTCTCTGATCGACTAGCATCCTATCTATTTTTCAAAGTATTCCAAAGCGAAGAATGAAAGATGCCCCTACTTCGTACTCTGGAAAAGAATTCTTTCAACATGTTTAAGTAAATTTTATCTAGACGGTGATTCTGATTCTTCCTTAAGGGAGTGGAGGATGGAAGAGCCGGAGGGAAGGGTTTTGAAGGTAGGTCGTGTGTTGTGGAATAGAGTTGGTTAATGCTATCGAAACAGTTTGTTAAAAGCTAGTGACCATAATTTATTATGTAGGGTTAATGTCCACCTATAACGTGATATGAGCAATGAAACAAAATTAGCGCATTTTGACGGAAATTCTCGATAGTGAACCAATTAATAAAGATACATATTTCCATATGTTTCTAGATTTCTTCCCCACCCCTCCTGTAGGTGATTTTATCATTCATATTTTCATATCACTTTTTTTTTTTTTTACAAAACCGCTGCTGTTGCATACTTGTAATATGTGTAAATAATGATGATCTTATAATCAATTTCATTATATGAATTAATTGGTATTGATTTACACATTATCGACAGGTTATTTCCTATGATAGATCTGATATTTGATTGGTAAAAGTAAAGAAACATAATTATGTTGCAACTTTTGTAATTCATCTTGTCTGAAAAAAAAAAGGTTCACAGACCTCTTCAGTAAACTTTGATAGGGAAAATATCGTACATTTTGGAGGTCCCTGTCAAGCAGATTCTATCTCCTATGTGTTTTGTTTTGCTCCTTATCATTAACTGTAATGTCACTATTGTTTTCGATGAATACGCCGCGATGGTTTGAGTTGTTTGTCATCTCACGGGGAACGAAAACCCGATTAGTTTCCTTCGATGGGGGAAAGTTGCGCAGGAATAGATGTTATCAAATGATACAGAAACATCTAACACCTGTAGTCCTCTTCGAAACTTGATTATCGCCAACTCATTCCCTTAACAAGCGTAATTTGTAACCACTAAATTCTCCATATTTGAATATATATATATATATATATATATATATATATATATATATATTTATATATACATATACACACACATATATTATGTATATACATACATTACACACTAAGTTAATAAACACCAGCGCAAATATTTCACCGTTGGATATGCATGCAGTATAAACATTTCAAAACCCCTCCTAAATTCCAAGAAATTTTATTACAGTATACTTTGTTATACAGTGTGCTATAATAGATTGCAATAGTTTGACAACTTTTGACCAAACAAATTTCGGGAAGAAAAAAAAAGTATTGCCAGAGAGATTGTATTGTTATCCTCAGGTAACAAGAATTGCTTTGACAAATGTAATATGGACGGTCTAAATGAGAGATTGTCGCTGAATTCACAAATGAGATAGGTTTGTATATGATCGATGATCTATACATTCGTCATAACAAATATCCTTTGATGTATACAAATTATGAATATAGAACATTTTACTTCATGTAGTTACTTTGATCTTCTGATTCGTTTGTCTACACGCACACGCACACACATAAATACACACACACACACACACACCCTGAGCATTTCACCGTCCCTGCCTGTCTGTTTGTCTGTCATATATATATATATATATATATATAGATAGATATAATTATCACATATATAGAGAGAGGGAGTGCGAGAAGGGGGTCTTCTCGCACTAAATATATGTATGTATGTATGTATATATATATATATATATATATATATATATATATACATACATACATACATATAGTTATAATTATATGAATATATGAATAAACTGATGATAAAGTATGTCGCAGGATGCCATATTTAGACATTAATTGTATTCCTCAGCTCTACTGGTCTACTCGGCAGACAGGTGTGTGTGTGTTGTAGGCCTAAACTGTTGCGCGGCTGTTAGCCGCAACATCTATTGCATCACAAATGAATTTATATTCATATATTATATGTATAGTTTGTATACACATAGAAAACGGGGGAGGGAAGGGGAGAAAGAGAGGAATTGCGTGGGTAACTGTGTGGATAATTCACGCAACGGTCAGCCTTTTTTTTTTTCTTCTTCTTCTTTTTTAATGAATCAATGCAACGCTGGCAAGTCTGCAATTCAAGTATTACTGCAATCATTGGGCGAGCAAACTGACTGTACACAGACAATAAAGTCCGTTTTGCATGCAGTTAACAGATGGATATGGAGGGATATCGAATACAGAAATATCAGCCGCTCGCATAGATAAAACTTGATTGAATGACGTTGTTTTGTTGCCGCCACGAGCATTTACTTAAAGATATCTCGATAAAGAGATTTCCTGTCCCCAAGCCATTCAATTCCACTGTTAAATGTGATTGTCGCGATATTCTATTTTTCATCATGTCATTATGATACGAATTTATCGGAGAGATTAATCATGTTCATATGCTATCAGCGAACATGGAGCTCTTGCTTGCCGAAGGTTCTCGGGATGAAGGAATGTAAACTCTTTCACACATGCCCAGTTTCAATAAATGACGTGACGCCATCGTGTCCTTTGCTTATGACGTCACCATGGCGAACATGTTGCTACGGGACGAGCCATTAGTGTTGAGTCAAAATCGAAAGTAGATTCATTTTGATTTTTATTATTCCCCGGTCGTGCATGTCAGTTATTTTTACATCTATTGATAGTCACTCAGACAATAATTCACCGCAGCACACTGTTATTGTCCATGCTTTCATCAAAAAAATAAGATTAATGTACAACAAAAGACTCTCTAGTTTGATCTTTCTTTATTCATAATTTCCACCCACACTGATGGGCCACATTACTCTTTTTTAGTTGGAGCGAATCGAAATGAGAAGAGAAGGCCAAAAAAAAAAATCACTTTCGAAATAATTATGTGATACTATCTTCGGTAGATAGCTGTTGAAATACAATATAGATTGAATTGAAGGGTGGGATCGACCTCACCGCTGATTAAAAAACATCTAACATGTTATTCTATGGTCATATTCAGTGGCCTTGAGTATACGGCTAACCTCTTCACATTGCTGTTTGTACTGTATAATTTGTCACAAGTTTCACTTTGTAATTACTTTTACTTCGGGAGGAAGCTGCAGTTTTTAAAAGCGATCAACTTCTTTACGATAGTTCCGTGGCCAAAGCAGGACGATATTTCAAGCATGACTACAACTGGTGTAACATTGTCGTCAATGTCCATATTATAGTTATGTCCCATGGCTGGTCTTCGGGAACGATACTGTCAAAAATTACTATCGAATAATCAACGTCAAGACTCAAGCTACTGCATAATATCGTTTTACTGAACTCTTTACTCACCTTTATAATCACTGACCTTTCTTTGCTACAGACTAAAATAAAAATCACTGTCAGTTATGTGACACGTCCATTCTTTATGCGAGTCCATTCATAAGATTGCATTTCAGACATTTTCTCGCTCGTTCTGTTTCTTTTTTTTTATCTCTCTACCAACCTGTCTCTTTCTTTTTTGTCGATTTATGTGTGTGTGTGGGAGTGTGTGTGTGTGTGTGTGTGCGTGAGCACACCTGTGTGTCCATGCGGCTTTGAGCCCTCTGAAGTGGGTGAAATCTTTAATGCCAACATGCGAGAAGGAATTATTGGTAGGCGGTTTTGACATAAATAACCAGAAATGGCGTACTAAATCGGGACACACTGAAGAGTTCAATCAAGTTCTTCACCGGGGTGGCGCCGAATGCCCATTAAAATGTTGTCATTTTCCCCTCCTTTTTTTGTTTTCTTTTTCCACGGCGATCTCCAGATTTTGTTGATCCTTGGAGGAGAGTGGTCAATTTCTTTTTTTCTTTTCTCCTTTAGGGAGCTGTAAAAAGAGGCATAGGGGGAAGAGGAAAGTGGAACAAGGCTATTCCGTTGGGGGCAGGGTGGTCTACACGGGTTACACGCGACTGCGCAGTGGGGTAGCCACTTCCGATCAGTGAAGGACGATCGTGAGTGCGATCGATCGTCTGGCTTCAAATCCCCTGCCCCGCGCGCCAGCGAGAACCAGCGGGGACCCGAGCCTCGCAACACCTCTCCGCGCCTGATTATGCCGCCGCACACGCTCTTTGTCCCTCCAACTTTCTAGGCTTTCTGCGTCATTATCATGCTGAGACGTCCCTTCCCTGGACACGGTGGAGTGGCATTTTCGCAGATTCTAAAACAAGATTCCTCTAAGATTCCTGCAATTATACTTTAAATAGCACCATACTGAAGCCCACTAAGAATTTGTAGACGTCTCTTAGTAAGGAATCACTTTGGCAATTAGCAAAATGAGAATGCACCTCCGTCGACAGCTATGTATCATAAAAGACTTGAAATGTTGTTTTTCCCATAGGGAATGGTCCTTGTACAGGGACCCTCCAACACGTAAACTGCTCTGAAGGGAAATTAGGATTAAAAGTGTTCATGAACTGTAGGTAGAAGTTGTGGCATCATACTCATCGTAAAAAAATGCGTAAAAAGTGTCCTCGAAAGTCTGACATAATGGTGGGTTTTTTTTTTTTGTCTCAATACCCTTTAATCAGCGTCACACTCCGCTGGGTTTTTTTCCTCTCTATTTCTATCATAGCTTCCTTGCCTTTTGTGATAAGACCTTAACCGAGGATCGAACGTCCATATTTACTGCGTTGCCTCAATCAAGTGAGTAGACATGATGTTTCATCCATTTTGCAAATACATACACGAACAAAGAAAAATGTTACGATATAGTATTGTCAGTTCTGCTGCCCTCAAACCACAAAATTCAGAATTATAAATAAAGTCGTCATTAACCGGATTGGGACACAGTATTGAAGATTTTTCATACTGTTTTTTGAACAAGTTAGTCTAAACTATGAAAGAATTAGCTGATGGTGCCAAAGTACTAAACTGCGTATATTTAGTTTATATTGTTTAAACATGTTAAAGAAAAATCCCAATTTATACATTGTACTTGAGCTCAAACACGCGAAGAGAGAGAGAGAGAGAGAGAGAGAGGGGGGGGGGGATTCAGCTGGAGTGTGGTCTGACCAAGGAGGTTGAAGAGATGGAGTAACAACAGAGTAAGAGCATACATATCTCACTTGGGGTAGAATTCAGGTATTTTTGATATTCCTGTTTAAAAGGTATTTTTTTTCTCTCAAATAACATGAGTTTGTGTATTATTATCGTCAAGGATTAACTTTGCATTTCTTCATTTGTATAGAGTATTGATATTGTGTTGATGGTATGATGTAAAAAGGAATGTCCCTGATTTGTTATTTTGTGTTTGTTGAACTGTTATAGTTTGTCATTCTGTTGCAGGGCCCCCTAGGATAACAGTGTTTAAACCACTGATGGTGCTACCCTGGGTAAAGAAAACTGAATAAATGAATAATTCCCTTTGATCTATGTTCGAAGCCGCCGCTCAAAAATATTTGAAGCATGTGCCAAACAGGATCTGCCGCGCCGATACGAAGACAATTGACTTGTGTCTCATTGCATAATCAACAGCCACTTTCAAAGGAAGATATGTCTTTGTGATGGTAATTACTTTTCGCTATCCCTTCTTGTAAAAGGTAGGTAGTACAGACACGAGGATGCGCGAACAGAAATTGAGGAAAAAATGCTGAAATGAAAATGAAAATTACTCGACTGGGCATACGCGGGCACTAATCTGATATATCTATCAATAAAGAATTATACTTGAAGATTATTACATATTAGTTTCATTTGGGCAAATTAAGTCGAAAAGTAATAAAACCAGCTTTCTAGGATGGTACAGTTTTAAACATTTTCACATAATACAGCTCTGATTTACACTTTTGCGCAATTTTCTGAACGGAATTGACTTTTGTTTTACATGCTTTATTATTAAGTGAAATTTCATTTCATTTAATAAATAAATAAGCAAAATATGGCCAACATTATGATAACGTTCAAAATGAATCTTCAGATTGCTCAGCAAGACGGCGGCTTGGGACATCGATCTTCAAAGGCACAAGTGCACCTGTGGAATTCTTTTGTACATCAATAGAAATCTGACAACTGTTTGAATAATTACAGCCAGTTGGAACTCCATGTATAAAACCTCCTTGGTCTGACGAGCTGTCATGCTTGAAAGTGTTCATTACTCACTCAAAATGGACGCCATTCCGTTGTTTAAAAGCTTTGCTTCACACTACAGGTGGTTTGATTTGACCTCGTCTCACGTGCTGCGTGCCGCGCTGTATGGAGAAGACTGTGTCGCAACGTGCATCAAGGGAAGGACGTAAGTGTGGGCTGCAAGAGCATCACGTGATAAACCCAATTCTTGTTGCTGAACGCCAGCTATCCTCGTACCTCAGCCCCATCCCTTGTTTTTCAGCGATGCATGCAACCAAAGTGAGTGATAAGCTTGAAAACAACACAGGGCGGGCAAAATGCCTGCTTACAGAGCGGAAGTCTTGTCATAACAACGCCCAGACTATCGGACAGTTTAATAGTGAGAGGATGGATCAAACATCTTCCAGACAAGACTCATAATATGACGCCATGCTTGTCAGTCTACACACTGATGCACCGCTGATCTGTATTTTAGTGTCATTTGCTCTCCAGACACGCTGTCGCTCAGTTTTCCTGCTTTTCAGTCGGTTTACTCCTGCTTGTCTATTTGAAAAGATGGCTGAGCTCCGATCACCAAAGACCCGCACTTTTTGTCCCATTTTGACCCCCGTCTTCTATAGGCCTATCATTTGACTTGAACTGTGTGCTCTGAAGTAATTTCAACCCTCCAGCCTATACATCATAATTATTTTCTTAACGCACAAGCCGTTCTATGTATTTAGTTTGACCTTAATAACTGTTCATTTCAATATATTGTTTGAACGTTAATTTACGCCGTACAATTAGAATTGCCAAAGCAGAATAAATCTGAAAACGGGAAAACCGAAAACTTTATGAAGTAAGATTTATGAGGCTAAAAAGCGTTGTATAACAAGTTCAATTTCCATTCCATGGTCAAATTTATATCTCAATAATACAAGCCACCCATCTAATTTGCCCTCGTGATTAAGGCCAACATCGTTACAGATGGCCTACACATTACTGAAGCTTTGTATTTTCAATTCAGTTCAATTCAATTCAATTCAATTCAATTCAATTCAATTCAATTCAATTCAATTCAATTCAATTCAATTCAATTCAATTGTGTGTTTATTTCTATCCAAAATAAAAACATGAAAGACCAATCGATGTCTTGTAAAATACTTTTAGAAATTTAAAATCCGAAAAGGTTTTCTGTTGCAATCTTACCTTTTTTTTTTTTGGTTGTTATTGTTCTCATTAAAGTTAATGGGACCTATTATGTAAATATAGGATAATGATTGTCACCCCATAACCTGTTGTGTTAAGTTGATGAAATATTGGTATTCTAGGTTTGCATGAATTTACTCTGATTCGATACACTTCATTCTAACCGTCAGTAAAATTCTAATTTGATTGATTTTCGAGTATATTTTACTCCTCTGAAGCAAATTGTTATATCTTAAAAGGGGACAGTGGACAACTTTTTCCTGTTGTTGAAATACGGGAGCTTAACCAACTGGCGTATCTTACACACTCTTTTGTTGCTAATACATTATTGATGATTAAAGTTTTTTTTTTTCTAATACGTCATGAAATATGAAAGACATATTTGGTGTTCTGTTTTTGTTTGCAGTGATTATGTCTTTGCATTTCCGCCCACATTGTCTTTATCAACTAGTTACACTGCAAATTGTCATAATTTGTTTGCTTGTTCTTTTTTGCGCTTGTTCTTCTCGATTACTTCACTTCCACACGAGTCATAATGAGTTTTGCTAAATATTTCTTCCAACAGAGCAAATACCATATTTACATCAACATTTGATTATTCATTTGGTTACTCGCTCTGTCATAGTGATATCCTGTTATCCTCTTCGAAGATAAACACCCCTATATATTCAGTGTTCAGTCGCTATGACTGTTAGAAAAGAAAAGAGAGGAAAATACATTCAATTTGATACCCAAACACCTTTATTTTGATAAAGAAGAATCGACTATTTTGCATTTTTTTTGTCGAAACAATATTTAAGACAGTCTTTTTCAACACACATACACACATCACAGCAAAATTCCTTGACACACTTTAAGGCAAATTCCGCACCACTTAAAAGTTAGCTTAAAACAAAGATAACATTTTTGACACGACCGATGGAAAATTAGTGAAGAAATGACATCGTCGGCGCACTCATTTGCACACTCACATCAGCTGTTTGAGAACCATTTTGCAAAACTTTGCCAATCCTTACAATTTTACAGCTTCCTTGCTGTTAGTCCGATTTGGATCAAATTTATACTGTAGTGTATCGTAAAATTTGACTGTTTTATTTTGTAACCAACCTTTAATTAGCTGGTCCGGAATACCGATTCATCTAGTTTTGTGGAATAAAACTACCTCGCTGATGGTCTGTTTCACATTATACTTGTTACACCTCATCGTAATAATAGGATAGGGTTCTGCAAGAAATGGCATCGCAAAGTTTCATCCACAACAACACAAGAGCTCGCATGCGTAGCAGCACCTCGTGTTGGCTGTATAGCTTTGGCTGTAAGGGTGAAGTCTTGTCGTAGAGGGAAGATGTGAAAGAAGCCTGCGAAACTGATAGCCATCGGTAAGAGCTGGGCCAGAAACATCGCTGACTTTGAATACATTAGTAAACCTAAGTCTTGTGACCGAATTCTTTGAAGTCCTAACGTGTTTCTGATTTTGGAAAACGACAACACCAACAAGAACAAAGAACGAGTGTGCATTCCAGTTTTTGGAGATGATAAAGCAGGATCCACGCGTTGTGTCAGCCTTTCAACAACAACAACAACAAAAAAGAAATTTGAGGTGTAAATTTTCTTCAAATTGTCTCCCTCTACAAATAAAATTTGTAAAATCGCAACTGCTGATCTATAATTTAACAAATATGTCGGAAAAAAGGAACCACGGGACTTGAACGGTCATTTACTGCTTTCCGGGCAGCGACACCATGCACCATCCAGCTATCCCTGGTTGCCGGCAGTGTCACGATGAACTTGGAACAAATGCTCAACCGCCGAAATTCTGACATTGCTATGTTAAGTAGGTTTAGTGGCTCAAAACACATTCATCTACGATGGTCCAAAGTATTGGAATTCACTTCCCAACAATATTACAACAGCTCAATCTCTGAATTCCTTCAAGAATAAATTGAAATCATTTTTATTGAAATTTCATAATATCCAACCGAGTTAGTTTCCCTTTATCATCTCAGTCAAGTCATTATTCTTTTTTACATAAGTCCTCCTTCTAATTAAGTCCCTGTCTGTGTTCTAAATATAACGATGTGTTTATTCTCTCTTACTCCTGCATTCTTACCAACATAATTACGTATAAAAAAATGTTTTGCATTACATTCAATCCAGCTTGTATTTCATCACTTATTTTACATTATGGAATCTAGATTGCTTGCGTCCACGATGGCACGTGCTGTAGTTTTTTCCCTTTTTCTCCCCTTTTTTTCTCTTTTTCTCTCTTTTTTTCCTTTTCTTTCTTTTTCCCTTACCAATCATCTTGATGTCAGTTGACATCGGTTCGTTTATTTTGTTTTATATTGCTGTTTTGTGTATTTTCTGAGGGTCCCATATCGTACAAGCTCTGCTTCTTAGTGGGACCCTCCACTTCCATCCTCATCCTTAGTTGACTCGTATTATACGCTTTATGTATATAATTATTAACAAAGATGTAATCGCATCTACTTCACATTTTCATATTTATGTACCTTGTCAAATTATGTTCTGCAAGTATTACAAATATCCTGTACATAATGCAATGTATATAATTTCTTTGTTTATTTGATGGAAGTGAAAATAAAGTTGAATATTGAACATTGAAAAGGTGGACAGGGCATTAATGAAAGCAAGAGAATATTAAGCAGAGGGGTGAAGGCTGAGGTTCCTTTTTCCAACATGTTTATCAAAAATTATAGATCAGCAGTTGCGATCTTACAAATTTCATTTCTAGAGGGAGACAAATTGAAGAAAAATTCACATCTCAACTGTCACCTCTCTGCTTAATATTCTCTTGCTTTCAAAACAAATCTTTTTTTTTTGGGGGGGGGGGGTTGGGGTCGTAGAGATTATTATTCCTTAATCATTCTTAACTAGGTCTATTTAATATATTGCCACGCATATTGTTGCTTGTATGTCTCACCTGTCCTTGGACACCGTGTAACTCCCTTAAAGTCAACTACCAAGAGGTATTCAAGTACTCACTCATAGAGTTGATAGCTTTCAATGACTGACAGCCAATATCGTCTCTCTGAAGAAGATAGAAAATACGAACTGATTCCAGAATCTCGCATACATTGACATATGGCAGGGCGAGACACTAACCTTTTTGTGGTTGGTGTCGTGCCATATGATTTATCTTTTGGTGTTCCGCTCGGGCTACTAAACTCTTTAAATCTGAAATTTTGGTGGCCCGAAAAAAAATGTGTTGGCCCAAGATAAAAACAAAAGTAACAGTCCATTTTTGAATCGTAGTTGCCACATCGGGCCACCAAAAGATAAATCATATGGCACGACACCAATTTTTAGTGGCTCCGGGCCACCTGGTCACTACTAATGTCGGGCCCTGCATTTTTGACAACACTAACATTCTTATTTAATGGCAACGGTCCTCAAACATAATAAGATTTAATTTCTTGGTATCCCGACAATGAAATTTGGCGTCCCCTCCCTCTCAAAAAAAAAAATAAAATAAAGAAAACATAATTAAGAAATGAAATGATTTAATTCAACATGGAAACGTTTCAAAAATCTGGATTATGTGAGAAATTACAAGGTACTAGAACGTGAGAACGAAAAAAAAAAACGCTACAAAATAAGAAACGTTTTGATAACACACTAATCAGCAATTATTTTTATACTTGAAACGTTTCTAAAACAATTGTAAACCATGACAATTGTGTTCAAATGAGCGGATAAAAGGCTTCTATGTTCCACGTACTTTGACAAAGCTCACTTTGTGTAACATTTAATTTTGAATTGAGGCATAAACATGGGTTGTTGTTTTTTTCAATATCATCACATATTTATGAAATGATTACTTCTCACTGAGTGGCATTTATACTAGTATATTTATATAGATAAACGTTTGTCGTGAAATTTGGAAGTGAGAAGACAAAAATAGTTTGGCAAAATATTGTCGTAAAATACTCTGAGTTTGGCCATGTGGTCTATCAAGTCAATGTGTAGTTTCTTTATGTGTATTATCCACGTTACTGTGGATGTGTACGCCTACATTGTATGTATATGTCTTTGTATCTTTGTTCTACCTTTTATCGCTTCTCTTAATGTTTCTATACTGTGCCGTATGTATGTACTCCTGTGTACAGGCGTTTCCATCTTTTGTTTGTTTGCTTGTTTGCTTCAATTTCCATCTGAGCAGTTGGTTGGATGGTCCAAATGCCGCTGCTGTAGCTGGTACAGTAACTGGATGTAATGCGGGACCACTTCACCGGATTATGCACCCTGTTTGCGATGAATGAAACTGGATCTTTTACGTGCATGAGTTGTGAGTCTCTTTACACATGGGAACTCCTTTATGTCATATATCCGAAGGACAGAGTGTTTTTGCCTCTTGCTCTGTGAAGGGACGATGTGGTTACACACAATATTGCTCACCTAGACTCGGGGAATCGAACCTGGGTCCTTTTGGATCGGTTACAGCTCGTTATTCCGAAGGCTCTTTAGTCCGAAGATTCTTCATTCCGAAGGTTCGTTGTTCCGAATTTCATTTTCGGATCAACGAATCTTCGGAATAACGAACCTTCGGAATAACGCCACAAATGTTCGGATTAACGAACCCTTTTTCATTTTCGGATTAACGAACCTCTAGGTATAGGGAATTTGCGTGTTTCGGATTAACGAACCTTCGGAATAGCGAACTTTCGGAATAACGAACAGCACCCCTTTGGATCAGGGCCCCATTTCACAAAAGATGCAACTCTTGCTGGAATGGCAACTTCCCATAGCAACAGCCAATCAGGAAGCTGGATTTTTGTCATTATACCCTGACAATTGCCATTAATTCAGCAAAAATTGCTACCATATCTACTGTTTATAAAAATTGGGCCCTGGAGGGATCGACGCACTACGGACTGAGCCAAAACACCGCCCATCGTATCTTTATTCTACCTTTTCTGTTTCTCTCTGTCTTCTATTCTCCCTGTTCTGTACAATCTAACTAAGCTATTCGGTGTGGCCGCCCTTTTGTAAAACAACATTATTATCATTACGTCTGTTTCGGTGCTCCAGAGATCCTCGAGAAGTTCGGATTGTATATGGTTTTGATATAGTAAGTACTTGTAACTATTTCTGTCAACTGGACAAAAGGAATCTTTACCTACTTATGGAGGATAGTGTTCTTCTATTCCTTTTTTAAAGGTAAAGTGGTGAAGTAACACAATTGCTTGTTAAAGGTATTAGCCCACATTTGTAAACCTGCAGCAATTGGTCTCATAGTTAGCATGGAGTTTGGGTATGATTGCAGTAATACCTGTGCAAAATTTCTTACTTTCATAAAAATAAACGAAAATGCACCGTATGCATGCTAAAACGCTCGCTAGCTCCGGTCCACGTACGTACTACATGCATGCGATACATGTGTAAGTTACATGTACGTAGCTAGCCCGCGCTCGTAATTCGATTTTGGGTCGGATTGACCCGGTTTGAAAATTGATTTTAAAACGATGATTTTCTCTCTTTTATCGAATGGTATAGACAAAGAGCAACAGGTGAGGTATGTTACTGTTATAACTTGTACTTGAAGTCATATTTGACCTGTTTTATGCAGTTTTTGATTTTCGTGGGTTTGCAAATGTGGGCTAATACCTTTAAGATATCAAAGCCTTTGTGGAGATTAGTCCGCACAGGTTAATAAAGCATCTGTTGCGTAATTTGCCAAAACAAGGCGCGTCCTCAAGCATCTGCGCTGTGACTGTAATCAATAGCAAAACAGCGTGTGTCTTAGTGTATGCGATGATTATACCCTCGGGTTCCAGAGGTTACTTTTACGTACATTTTCTTTTTTTTTTCTTACCAGTTTGCCTGGATGAAAATGAGAATATCGCTGAATAGATGCAATATTCTTTGAATTTAAATCGCAAGCTGAAAGTTTGACAGATGAAGAAAGATTATCTCAATAATTCCCAAAACGCTATTCAAAAAAACCCCAAACGAACATGGAAAGTGTTAAAAAAATGACAATGAAATAAAAGTTTTTCCCCGTCATCTTATGTCATATTAATCGTTATTAGCATTTGGATCAATCAGGTGGCATATTCGTCTATACACTAAGCTGGTATTCTCGACTTCTAAACTGTTTTACTTGTTTTCAACTGTAAAGTCATATCATATTTATTTCCTGTTACGTTCCGAGCTTGCATGAGCCATGTTATTCCTTGAGAATTGAAACGAATACAAAATGTAAAATGAGAAATTGCATGTCCCGAAATATACCATTAGTTGATTGTAGAAGCCTTAAATGCCCCAGCAATGTGGACGTGCGACACATAACAGCAATAGTGTTTTTATCTTTCAATCTTTTAAAATGACGTGTAAATAAGCTTGATATTATATGTTCATTCGTTCCGAGACACCATCGTATTCTATACGTCTCCTTAGACACTCCATACATCTGGTGATTTCCGGTTTTGCTTTTGTATTTCATATTTAGTTCGGTTGAATTTCGTATTTCATGTTTAGTTGGGTTGTGTTGTATAGTTCTTAGATTGATGTCGATTTAAGGGTGTGTTAATAGGGAGTTTTAGATTTTCGTGACGGGGACGTTCAGAGGAAAAAAAAAATGTTCTGAACATTTTATAGCTTGCGTCGTCTGAGTTTTTCACTCTGCGTTCTGGGGTATTTTTACGTCCGCTCAATTCACAACGTAGAGAGCTACTTTATTCACCGATCATATGGGGTGTACCAGAACTCTACACACAGTAGAGTAGAGTTCTGTGCTCCCGTCCCCGTATCTAAGCAGTTTCGCTTACACCGTACAGGACGGAGGCGTGGGGACAAGATCGCTGATTGGCTGGCTGGCTGGCTCACTCACTCACTCACTCCTGCCCAGCATCGGGACCGAACGCTATTTTGGCCGAGTACCGTACTCGTTTTCTCCAGGACGGGACGTTTCTCGGATTTGATCATGCGTAGAAGCAAATTTTGCACACGGCACGCTCAACTCCCGGCCGCGTCGTGCTTGCGAAAACTTCCTATTTTTCAACACGACGCAGGGAAGAGGAGAACGTCCAGCGCAAGCGTCGTTTAAAACGTCCGCGTCGCAAATCTAAAGCTCCCTATTGCTCAATTTGCGAATGCAGAATCAGCGTTTTGAAACGCTGATTCAAAACGCTGGTTCAAAACGCTGATTCAAAAGGCTGATTTAAAACGCCGTTCAGGGGAGCACTGTTTATGCTCACTTTCTTCGAGCTTGGAAAGAGCGTTTACGATTGCTTCGTTGACCTCAGCAGAGGCAGGTCAAATTGGGGCGCGCGCTTTTTCGGAAGTTCTGGCCTGAGTATGTGCATTATTGTTCACGTTCAGTAGCATGTCTAATATCATTTCGATTATTTTACTAATACACACGCATGGACTGTGGACAATGATAGGAAATACAAGTATTTATTTCATCGACAAACTGTTGACAAAATCGGATTGTAATGAGCTCTTCATGCACTATCGTTTCTTTGTACGTACTGATATACAAATGTACCAACAGGGAGCTCGAGGGATTAACACCGCTGGGTCCCGTTGCATAAAACTTTTTTAGCAACCTTAAAAAATTCAGGTTGGGATTTGCCCAACCTGATTTTTTTAAGGTTGCTAACATAAGAATGTAAAATCCGTTGCATAAAAACTCTGGTTGGGAGCTTCCAACCGGAATTTTGTGATTTCAACCGGAAAAAAAAAATCCGGTTGGAGTTTTATGCAACGGGCCCTAGCACAGTATTCGAAAGGTTCTGGCCTGGCGCGCGCATTTTCACGTGAACCGGAAAAGCGATGGAATGACGTCATTTAAACGCGTATAGGATGTGACTTGCGTTTATACTTCCCCATGAAACGTGATTAGTCAGAAACGCCCATTGTGAACGTACATATTGATCTAATTGAGATACATGTATAAGTAAACTTAATGAAACAAAACAAAAATGCTTGCATGCTTTTTCCCCTTTATCATTATGCCATAATGACGTGATTATGATGATTATGACTAATGATCTCATCCTTATTATCAAAAGT
Source organism: Diadema setosum (assembly GCA_033980235.1). Taxonomy (NCBI): domain Eukaryota; kingdom Metazoa; phylum Echinodermata; class Echinoidea; order Diadematoida; family Diadematidae; genus Diadema; species Diadema setosum. The sequence goes on from CM067067.1 coordinate 21,481,860, forward strand.
AGCGATAATGCTATAGCTAACTTTTTTATTATCTTTTCAATCACTTAACATAATACGACAGATATTAACTATCACACTGGATTTTACTTCTTCATTCGTTTTTTGTTTTTTTGTTTTTTTTTTTTTGCTACCCGATATTGTGCAGGATAACGACAAAATATGTCAAAAGCGATTAAATACAAAAGTTTCAATAGCACGGCAATATCCTGCACCAACATTTTGCAGCTTGCCTCGGGATGTAAACTGCTGAATTGTTCATGAGCATATTATTATGCTTCCTCTTGCCTACCGAAGGCTGCATAAACGAAAGTCGAGTCGGTTCGGAAAGACTAGAGTGCGATTTTCGCCGTATTTGAGAACATCTGCTATGCCATAATAGAAAGCATTTACATCGTCCGTCTCCCTTGCATCGTGTGTGTGTGTGTGTGTGTGTGTGTGTGTGTGTGTGTGTGTGTGTGTGTGTGCGTGTGCGCCTGTGTGTGTGTATGTGTGTGAATGTATGTTTATCTAACTGTCAATGAAACGTGCTATATCGCTAGAAAGGGGCTATGAGTTTAACCCTCTTGAAAGGGGAAAAAAAAAACCTCAAGAATGCGATTAATGTATCATGCGTACGTTACTGTCGATGGTAATCTTAACGCTATATATGAGAGGATGGAGCGTTTTTACCGCCTCCTGCAGGCGGCTTATAGGTGGCAAGTGATATCGCCTTGGACACCTCTCTCAGGAAACGATAACAGCAACAACGCCAACAACACAAACTTTAACAAGTGGTAGAGCTACATCCCCTCACTCTGAGAAGAGCCATCACAACGTCGAAGAATTCAGAGAATGGTGTTGCATCTCTTGTCTTATCCACACTTCAAAGTTTCAATTATTGCCCACATTAAAATTGCCTATCACTTAATTCCGTAGGAATTCATTCCGTAGGAATCCCCACATATTTTTATGTCATAGGAAGTCACTGTGTGAAGGAAATCAAACATATATATATATATATATATATATATATATATATATATATATATATATATAGTGTGTGTGTATATATATATATATATATATATATGTGTGTATATAATGGGTGTAAGTATATATATATACATATACATATATATACAGGAGAAACTTATCGTGCTTTACACTAACAGTTTATTTTCAATTCACAAATTTTTGGGTACCTTGCCCTTTGTCTAGTGATTTCCATTATGTGAAGAAGTCTGGAAATCACTTGATAAAGGGCATGGTACCGGAAAATGTATGCACTGAAAATTACCTGTTGGTGTTCAGCATGATGGGCCCCTGGAGGAATTTCAATTCAATTCAATTCAATTCAAACTTTATTTTCACTTTTTTTTTTCAGCAGAATGTACAAGAAACAATATGATGAATTTGACATGCGAGTCGATGACAGGGATAACAACATAACCAGTTCTCCTGCTACCGATATTGTTTTACCAACACGTGGATTACGAATTACACACACACACACACACACACACACACACACACACACACACACACACACACACGCACACATACACGCGCACACACGCACACATATCCTTGTGTGTGGGTGTATATCTGTACGTATACATTGTATAGATGATGACTGGCGGGGGATGGAACATACCGAATGTTCCACCCGAAGGGTTTGAAATGCTATTGAGGGAGGTTATAAGTCCCGAGACGAAGTCGAGGGACTTATAGCCTCCCGAAATAGCATTTCAAACCCTGAGGGTGGAACGTTTGGTACATGTTCCCGACAACAAAAGTCATCATCTGTTATATTAGTTATATGGGTTAGTCAAATACGTTAAATACGTCAACGTCAACCACGAGCACAACGCACTCGATATCGCTCGCTCGCTCGCGTGTTGTAGGGCCAAATTCACTGTGCGCGCGCCCGCGTTCCTAGGCCTTCTGTCATTTATTACGTGAAAATGTTTTCCCATGGAAGAACATTACAAAAATGTTCGCCCATGGGCGAACATAACGAATGTGCCTCCATCACGTGACTGTGTTTAGCCAATCACTAACCGGTATTTGACTAACCCATCTAATATTATCCAATGAGGGGACCCACAAACGCATTTTCCTTTGTTTGCATAAATGTATGTGAACATGTACGAAAGTCAAATAAACTTAACGTAAAGTAATAGTCAGCACAAACCGTATCGATGGAATCACCTCCGTGACATAATCATATGAGATCATAATATCATGTGCTTCTCTTTGCATTAAACACCTTAAATATATATGTGACAATTTTGTGGATCCTTAATAGAAATCAGCTTTGCTGGTTTTGCTCATCGGGGTGTTCCACCCCATGAGTTGGAAATAATTTCAATTCAAATAAATTAGAAATCAAAATTCAAGATTCTTCATTTATGATAATGTCCTGGGTACAATTTTGTTGCTGTTTAAAGCATTTGTTCCGAAGGATCTATGAAAAAAAAATGGACTATACGCCACACATCAATCATTTACACAGACTCAACAAAATGTAATCATCAATTTCAATCATTTTTTTTTATCCGACTGTATTTTGTTATTTTCTCGTTTAAGACAATGGAAAGAAATGAATTGGGAAAAGGTGTCCATGTGTTTTTACAACATACCTCTTCTCTGTACACTTCGTAAAAATAAGTAATGGTTGGAGTACATGTTTCTGTCTTTAAAGATTATCGTTTAACGTTATGTAAAGAAGTCACACCTCATGAAATATAAGTTTATCACAAGAGATTTCAAAACAAGGCCTTAGTACTACCCTGGCCATTTTAATATCACACCAGAAACAGCATAACAAAGTAGAACTAACGGCTTCACCATTTCAACAGAATGGATGTTCATACGCATGCAGAATGGCCTCTACTCATCTTAACTCATCAGTAGACCAATGACAGAAAAATTCCAGATGCTTTACTTCATAATCTATGAACTTGCATTGTGAAAACCATTCAACAGTATAATCAAATACAGATATTGTCGTCGAAATTAAACTTTCAGAAATGGCACTCAGACAAATTTTTTTTTATCCCTTTTTCGTTCTTACTCTCATGTAAATGAGCAGAGGGGAACATTGTACCACTGTGTTCAGATAATTGTCACCAAACTTTGAGTTTCATGCATTCAAAATTGTGGTATGACCATCGACCGTGCCCAGCTCTATCATATTATTATTATTCGTCTTCCCCCGAAGGAAAAAAAATCAATAGCAGGCAGATCGTTTTGGGTAGATCAGTAGTTACACATACCTCCTTTAATGGTGCACTTAGTAGAGGCAAACAAGAAGAAGAAGAAAAAGAACAACAACACAGCATGCACTCTTGTGATTACATCGATGACGCAACTGTAGTGTCGAATCCCTATAAAACTAGAACTGGGGGAAGGGCTGATATATATCTGATGAAAGCTACAACAGTGTACTGAACTCTGAGGATCGGTCGGTGGCGTTTCCCGTGGACAACACACATCGTAAGCCACATTACGACGTTTCCCGCACGTATGTACATGTATTTGCAATGCCTGCATGTTGGAGTCAACCACTTGTATGTCTTCGTTTGCCTCGTTATTGTTTATATATATATATATATATATATATATATATATATATATATATATATGGGCAGAGTAAGAAAGCCTGAACACTGAATGACGTCTCATGCTAACAGGGTTTCCCTTGACTGTCTCTAGATACGTTTTAAATTGAAAATGGACGGAGGATAGAAAACTTCAGAGATGATGAGTATGCTGGGACTCGATTTCAAGCTCATGTCACATTATTAGACTCGCTAAGGTCAATTTTGCATGACTTTCGTTACACAAGAAACTTTGAAGTGTTCTTTCTTTTGCGATTTTAACGCTGTTTTTTGTTTGTTTGTTTGTTTGTTTGTCTTAAGTGGCAGAGCACTAAATTTATTGGCAAAACGCATAATTGCTACGAGTAGAGATACGACCCCCCCCCAAAAAAAAAACCAAACAAACAAAAAACACGATTTGTATTCGATGTAATGATCACCGTTTTTATCAGCAGCCCATAAGATAAACGCAGAAAAGGCGGAAAACTTCTACAAAGGCAAATCAATGTTTTTATGCATACATAAATTCATATGCATATATACATACACACACTTACACTTAAATAATTATAACTGATTGTTCATAATCAAGTAGTAGGCGAAAGTTGGATTAACTGGATCCTGCAATCTAATCCTAATCCTGGATCCTAACCTAATTCTTATAGTTCCACATGTCATACCTTTAAACATATCGAAAATGAAATTTCGTCTTATTATCATCCCAGGACACCTTAATGCCTGCGACTGTTTCAAAGGGCAAAAATAATCATATCAATCTAAGGTGATGCATTTCCTGTTAAAAGATTCTTAGAGTACAGAGGTAAATTTTGGATTCTACAGTCAACGGTAAAGTTTTTGTTGTGTGATTCCTAAGGTTCTTTTGCACTCATGGATTATTACGCTTTTACAAGATTATTAATCAGATAGACAGGACAGATCGATAATACCAACTACTGCTTGTGACGTCACACTGCAAAATCACAGTATCATGCACGTTGTTCAGTAGCGAGTGGCCAGTCAACAATATTATGAAACTTTCATCTCAGTCGTATTACGTTAAAGCCATGTGACCTCGCCTCCAAAGTTTGAAAAGTCAGCTAGGAGATTTGTTTCTTGTAACATAAGTAGAGACATTATTACTTAAAACAATATGATTGTTAGATTTGCGTCATGTTCATAATTATACACTGATTGCGGTCGGGTCGCCGTTAGAACATTATTATAATTTTTTTTTTCATAAACTTCTCAGAGTCAACCCTTCGATGTTAAACTCGAAATGAAATGAATGGCAAAGCCTATTTTGAGGAGAGAGAAAAAAACAAGACGAGTTTGAGACAGCTTTGACAGTCCGTCATAGTTCCATCAGAGCCACTCATTCATGTTGAAAGGCATCGACACTGTAAGAGAACAAATAGGGATGGAGAAAAAAAAAATCAGTTACTCCCTCGTAGATGCATAATTTGTGAACAGACATTCGCATTTAGTAATGCATTGAAATCTTCTGATGACACATTGTTGCTGCCCTTTCGCCACTAAAGGATTAGGAGTTCGGTTTTATTTATTTCATTTTCCCCTCCACCCCAACATCTATTTAAATAGTGTGTGATAGTAAAAGACGAAAAGACAGAACCTCTCCATAACACTGGATAAAATTGTTGTAAATTAAAAAAAAAAAACGCCTGTCGATTGATTTTGAACACAGGAAAACATGAACGACACTACTTGAGCGCAATATCCACGTCACTTGGTTTCTACAGAAAATCCGCTGTTGACTGAATAATATTCAATCAGCGTCAAAAAAAAGTCCCTTTTAGAAACGTGCAGTTCTCGAGTGCCATTATTCTTGCTGTGCCTAACTCCAGTGTGATGGTGACAGTGACACTTACTGACAAAATCATCACTGAATATGAAAAAACATTGACAGAGTGTGGGAGCCATTGAAGGTATTTGCAAAAATGTTGGACCAAAATATGTTGCCGGACAAAGGCAAGTGCTGATCAGATAGCCACATTCAAAATTCCATAACAAATGTCATCAAAATGTGTCCGCCCACTCGAAGTAATTCTTTTTTTTCAGTGAAACCCGCAAATCGATATATCTTCCAGCAATGTTTCTGTCGTGCCTGTCATAATAGCACGAGTACCGTCATTATTTTTTACCTTTGGAGGTAGCTTTTTCCCCCACAATCACAGTCGAATCAATCGTGATCGTTGCTATGGTTTTGCATTGAAATAGAATGCGCCCAACAATAACATTGTGAGGTGAAACGATTCCTACATCAGCGTGTTTTTGAATAAAACGATTCGAGGAGAAATTCTGTTCGTCCTCATAACGAGTGTTTAATAATTGATACGGACAAAATTAAATTCATATCTGCGAGGCCGACGGGACATCTGCGATTTTGTTGTCTGTCCAGAACCATTTGCTTTCCTTTCCTTTCGCTCTCATAAATCTTGTCCATTGTCAATGAATCCGACAAGCGAGCACAGCAAAATTTCAGGTCAAATGCTGCGTGAAATGTTTTCAGTTAAGTGGGATTTTTCACAATCGGCAAGTACAGTGCATGACGTTGATATGCAGTCTTCATCATGTTTGTCCTTTTTCAAAAGCCTCGTGATGCAAGCGCATGTTTTGTATTGATACATTTGCAAATACGCAAATATGCATTTGCAAATGTTGAAGAATTGGTGATTTTCTGCCTTGTAACAATAGTCATTTTCCTTCTACCCCCTCCCCCAATCACAATGTATCAAAATTCAATTCGTATTGTAAATGGTAATCGTGGAAGTGTGAAGCAAGTTGCTCAGTAGCATTTGATTTTAAGACCTCGTGGCTTACAAGTATAATGTAGTAATGGCAGGGTCTTCTGGTAGAGCAGTGGCAACACTGAAGAGTCTACCCTTAACAAATAAGTTATTATTATTATTATTATTATTATTATTATTATTATTATTATTATTATTATTATTATTATTATTATTATCATTATTTAAGAGTAGATTTGTATTTCATACACCCCGCCTTATTCAATACTGACGGGGAGGCAAGTTGTTCGTTTGCCCCGTGGCCCCGCCTCGCTCCTCTCCACCGAATAGCAAGCTATAACAATAGCAAGTAATTTAAGTGATGTGGGAATATAAACCTATAAGCCACGAAGCCTGGCAAAAGACTACTTGCTCTGCTGCATCTTGACGACAAAGATACAGGTTCGCTTACCCTGTCGGTGACCTGTACGAGGAGCATTTGTAGATACCGCCCACTGCGACATGCTTGCATATTATTCGTTCGGATCCGAACACCGGAATCGTCAACTCGTCAAACGACTTCGTAGCTGTAGTGTCTTCAGTATTCGCTTTTGACGTTAGACCTTCGAAGTAAAAAAGGAAAAAAGAGAAAAAATAGAAAGAGAGAGAGGATGACAGATAGGGTTGGGTTAAAAATGTAATAGTAATACGGCGTTTCGGAGAATGATAGTTTTCACAATGATGGAAGAACAGATCTTTCCATTGAGAACTGGTCAATCATGTCAATGCAAAATAATCGCACCAAACCAAGAGTGTCTTTGCATATGAATATATTCTAATGTTCACAGTTGTTGTATTTTTTCAGTTTATCTGCAATATCTATTTTCTATTCGAATAGAGGCTAGTGCAACAGCGACGGATACATACCATTCTGCAGACAAAGCGAAGAGTGCAACAAAATCCTTAACTCTGTTATACAGTGACATTTTTTGACCTTTTTTTTTTTCTGATCAGACCAGCAGGTCCCCTATGGTCATTCTTCGCTATTAGTATTTACAACAGTATGATAACCTCTTTTCTTCAACAGAACATTAATAATCAATGTTTAAATGAATGTCGTGAGTTTATATGCTTATATGCAATACACAATAATTTTCATCAATTTGAGGTATTTGAGACTAGAGCTCCTGAAAAACAAAGGAAATAAACAAAATGATTTCAATACATGATATTATTTCTGCTGATATCTTCATAAATATGATTGTATTTTATCATGTTACTCTATTTGATAATGACCTGGCCTAAAAAAAAAAAAAGTTAAAAATGAGGATGATCTGTTTTTGCATTCAAACTCTTCATACGTATAACATACATACGAAAGAAAGAGAGATCAAAGGCAGGAGGACAATAGTTTTACAACAAAAAAAAAAATTATACCAACCAAAGAACAACATTCTTTGAAGAAAACATCTACATGTAAACCTAGTTGACTAAACAACCAACAGAGCAAAATCACGATGGTAATATTTTTCCATTTGGGTATGCAATACAACTTGAGAAAGATTATAGTGAGACCAAGACATAACGATGACCAAGCTGGGACAGCCAGCGCATAATTCTGATATTCTTCTCAAACTAAGCCTTCGTCGAGCCTTCGCAGATGCAAGCAACAGGTGATTAAGGAATTGGAGCAAATAAGTTTAAAAAATCCCCCCCAAAAAAACCAACACCGAAACAGAAACTTAGACAAGCGGCAATTTTTTTTGCGACCGTGTTCGGTGTTTTGAGATTTGTTTTCTTCAAAGTCATCGCTTTTATTTGCTTCTTTGTTTTAAAAAGAAAAGAAAATCATTAAAATCCTATCCTAACATATGCCTAACATGATTACAGCTTGTCCACCGTTTGCCGTATAGTGGTGACACGATGTAGGGACCCCGCTCTCCATTGGGAAATAATACCGCGATACCAGTTCTCGTGGGTAATCGGCAGAAAAGTAATTGGTGCTTCTCTTAGCCCCCCTCCTCGGTCCCATGGAAATATCGCGGTTGACTAGTTAAAGCGAACCTTCTCAAGGGGAAAATGGAATATGCTGGGGAAGAAAAAATTGCGCCAGTTGCGATTACCCATGTAATGACTGTGCGTTTTATAAAATCATCCTATCTGTTTACCTCTCTAATTCGCGAATCAAAGAATTCCCCCTAGAACAAGCGCTGCTTCCATCTTGGCAGACGATACGCAATCGCCTCTTGTTATTAATTTACTATACGGGTATTCGTCGTTAGTGCATATTTATCTCGGCAACTTATCTGACTCTCTCTTTGTCGATCGCTGAGACAGAATGTACGCAGTGCAAAAGCATTCATTAGTCGGTGGCTTAAAGGATGATTAGGGTTTGACAGGGGTTGTCCGTCAGGAGAACGTGCTCACAAACCTCGAATCAGGGAGACAAAACGTCAACTTTATTTTGTAACATTTTCTACTTTGACATTTCTGATTTTCAACTTTTTTTTTTCTAGTGGAATAGACGTGGAATAAACGTGGATATGAAGAAGAAAAGTGGTTTGCGTTTGAAATCAAACACTGCCATTAGAATACGAAGTTAGATGAACATGTCATCATTATAACTTTTTTGTCTTCTGCAAAATTCATTCCAGTTTATTCTCTTGGTAATCTTTTTTCTTTTCTAGTAGTACATTTTGGAGTCCCTATCCCTCCCCCAACATACATACGCACAAACGCACAAACACACACAAACAAACAAACTTGTCTTCAAGTCCTTTTTTTCAGTCAATTGCAATTCAATGCAGATTGTAACGTAAGATCATTCATAGAATCAAGAAAGAAACGATGTATTTATCAATTTAACAATGGAGTCTGCCAAGATTCTCTTCAAGAAATGATTGTAGACAAGCAATTCACCTACTTATAAATATCACAATGCCCTAGATTCTATATCGACACGTATCTGGCACTATTGAACATTTTCCCGCAGAACGTTTGATTCCAAGATGAAAATAGTCACCAAGATCAAACATTCCGACATACAACCTTTCCTTACATTAGCGGTGGAAACAAATTCTTGCGTTTCCTCTGATATATGCAGAGCTAATGGAATTAAAATGTATTGGACAGAACTAAATCTTTATTTATCAAATCAAATCACACCTTTCCCCCAAGAGGTTCGCTACGATCGAATTTCGTTTGTACTGCTGATATGAAATCGTCGGTGCTTTGCCAGTTTGACTACAAAATGTTAAAATCTCACTTTTTCATGCCAGAGTACGCGCATCAGCGTTGGTGGGGGGGGGGGGGGATGAATGACTTGTCTTACTTTTTTTTCAATGAAAGTAGCGTACTCCTGCTGTCCGAAAGGAAAAAAAGAGACCATAAAAAGGCCACTAAAACAGCAACAACACCAATAACCTACCCCCCCCCCCCGCAAAAAAAAAAAGACGACACCGAACAACGCTACCAAGGATAAGAGGCTTCATTGGTGATCGTGACTGTAGCGGGTAAACGATTTCTCACATTCAACATAATGTGTGGCTAAAAACAGAGCAGCAGGACATGGCCCCGCTATCCGTTCATGCCCGGATGACACTGGACAATTCAAAGGGGGGGGGGGGGGGAAGAATGTATTTTACGCAACTGTTGGCTCACGTTTTTATCAATTTGCCTTCGGACTTGCGTCTGTGCATCTGGTACTTGTTTTTTTCTGTCGTTATCATTTCTGTATATACGTAGTGTGCTGTTGTTGACATTGATATCATCATTCCGATGTCTAAAAACTCGATAAACTACGGAGGGATTGTTGTTTTTATTTTTGTTTCTGTTTATGTTTCTGTTATTTTTTTAGGGGGGGGGGCAACGGGGTCTGTGACATTCAGAATCTATAACTTAGTTTCATGTCGCATTAATTCAGCATTACTGTCTTGTACCTCCCAATTCGACACGAGAGAGTAATGTACTTTGCAGTTGAAATCCTTGCTATCGTCCTTTTCTGTTTCCTAGAAAGTTACCATTGCTGCGCCTGCTATGCAGCTTGAGTGCTATACCCGTCCAACACTTGTCACTCCCGTTACCAAGGCTATCTTAAATCGAGACAGGGTGAGTGCGGAGGGAGCTGACACCTAGCTCTTGAGTTGGATCGGATTTTCAAGCATCTCAGAAGAGGTACTTGCAACAGAGTCAAACAAAGTAAATAAGGTCGAAGGTTCAAACGCTGCCAGTTGCTTCTCCTGATACACTAATACACAAACAAAACACGAAATGTCGGAATGTCGTGTTTTAATATCACTGCGAGGGTTTTACAGCTTGCAGGTCATCATGAAAGCTGTTGAAATAGGAACGGCCGATATCAAATTTATTTTCATCTTTGTATGGAGACAGTTTGAGGATTTTGGTCTTCCATGTGTAATTTTTTTTTTTTATTGCTAATCTAACAGCAGAAGTTAATCATTCTGACTATCATTAGCTCACATTCCCCTTTGATTTTTTCCTCGTAGAATTTGGCCCCTGCGATCGCTCTTCTTTCTCATTTGATCTCAAAGTTTGCAGTTTATTCAATTACCTTTGTTCCAATGCATTCTAGACTGAAACAACGGATGAGAAATGATCCTCTGAGAACAAAAAAAAAAAATACAATAAATAAGAAACAGGGAGTTAATCGGAAGCGTTGATTTGCTCAACGCTTAAGTTTCAACAAATATTTTTTCCGTAACAAAAACTTTTGCCAAAGTCCAAAGATCACAGACGCATTCATCATATTTAGAATGTTCTCGGAGTGTACATTATTGGATAAAAACGTCTTTTAAAGTATCCAGACGTTTATAACAATCACCAACCAAACCTAGCAAGTTGTATGTTGCCCCGCGCTTTCTTATGACAGCCAAAACTTAAACAAGCACGAAGTAACGAACAAACGATGACGGCGAAAATAGTCTAATCACTTCATCTAATCAACGATATGATTTTTTTTTCTTTTTACTATCGACTAATTTTCCTGAAACTGTTATTCTCTCGGTATTTTTTTGATTTTCTTTTTATGCAAGACTAGCTTCATATCAAAGAAATTCTCAACTTGTCAACTGTTCTCGATCAAACCATCTTTGGGGTAAAGGACAAGTCCTCCTTCATATACATGTGGATTGAGTGAATGCAACAATATTACTAGAGCACATCAGTAAAGTTTGAAGTTGGTTTTGAGACTACTACAGTTTATGATGCCACATGCGTAGAACGTTAGAAGGGAAACATAAAGAGAATTTCACTTTTTTTTTTTGAAAAAAAGCACTCATTCCCTGAACTTGGTCACTGATGTATGTTAAGTATAATATTTTCTCCTTCCCTTTTAAAAAAGCGGCAAGAGACGTGCTCTTTTATTGTGCGAGAAAAGTGAAAATATGTATGTTCAATGTTCTTCATATTTTCTTTATACCGTTCTACACATTTGACATCACAAGCTGTAGCAGTCATCTCATCCAGCGATGGCAGCGCTGAAACTTTTGAAATGATTGTCCGATTTTCCTTAAACTTTCACCAATGTGCCCTACTAATATTGCTAATGTTTCTCAGTTCACAATGTATATAAAGGTGAACTTTTCCTTTAAAGTCTACTTGGCCATCAGGTGCTCTTACCCTGAGATGCAAAAGACGCGATGGCTGTAGTGTCTGTGGATACGAATCTTTGTGAATAAAACAGGTCAGTTTCTGACTGGATGATTTCTGATAGTGCGGCGGGCAAAGTGCGGAGTGCATTTCGTTTATTTTTGTGCGTATTGTTACATGAGAAGACTCAAATCATAGACCGTCGCAACTCAAATCATTCCTCAGAGTCATACAAACTTATTTACGCTTACTTTTTAGGATAGTAGCAATACTTACAAATATTTCACCAAACTCATGAGCTCATGACCCCGTGAAGTACAATGTCACGTTTCAACCCATGCATTCTTATGGTGAGGCTGCCATGTCATCATCCTTGTTCATTACAATTTGCTTCAAATTTTGAAAACATTCTTATTCCTCATCCCAATCACAATAAATTCTGAAACTCTGTATTCAGTATATCTTATTTATAATTGTTCAAATGTAAAAGTCTGAAAATAATCCGGATGTCCCCTTTAAACCTATACTTCTTCGCACTACTCTTCTCGTGACCTGTCTTGCTGATGCTGTCATAACGACCATTCTCCATGACTCATGCACTCTTACCTCCATCGTAAACGAACACCGTCTCCCATGCCTGATCCACGTCAGCATGCTACACCATATCGTGCACTTATACCTAATTCATACTTGAGTTGACACTATACATTCATGTAAATTATTGTTGTTACGCATCATCACACCGATTGCATATTGTGCATATTATGCACCATCTTATCAGTACTGAAGTTTCTCTCGTTAGCCGAAATTCACCAAGTTTTTTATGTCCGATGTCGGCATACTCTCACATCTAACGCATTTAAGAAAATTAAAGGTCTTGTTTCGCTCTCAATTTCACTTTTTTTTTCTGATCTTGTGCAGATTGTAGCATTTAACCAGTTACATGTCATACAACATCTACTCCGAGAGATGTGAAAGCAATTCACAGTTGCAAACTTAGTGAATAGACTGACGAATGATTATGCAGCAAAATGACCACAGGTCCCGATGGGTTAAACACTGTACGTTTAGGTCTCTGCCTGATGACTTATGTACATGTTCCTTGAAATCATGGTGTACCGTCCTCTCTGTAACATTGAGGAGTGGTAATGACGTAAGGGAAAATGGTGTGTACGCATATATCTCGTTAAATCTGTGAAAAGGATTAGCACGGCGGCACGCAATTGCGAGTTCTACAAGGCTACCCACAACTATGCACGTTTTTCTGCCCACTTTAATAGTTGGATTAATTTGGCCTTTCTTTTGCTCCAAGTAGACTTATACCTGACAGCAGGATGACTCAGGAAGTGATCCGTGTGAACGGCAAAGGTTTTTACAGTGCGTATCAAAAAAAAAAAAAGGAATCGAACTTTGGAGGGCTACTATTTTATAATTGCCAGTTATTGAGAGCGCAATGTTGGTTGTCAAGAAAGGGGAACTCTTCTTCTTTCCAGTGATACCTAATTATGTTGACAAATGTCATGCATGACTGAGCACACTGACAAAGTGCACTTTTTCCAAGTCTGCGTGTTATTGTGAAGGAACAATGCATGTCTGACTGCATGGATTAGATCTGTCAATGAAAGTGGTCAAATCATCAGGCCAACCTGCACGATTGCAGGTTCATGTTTAGGGTTTCTTTTAACCATTTATGGTTGATAACCTTCAACATGGCAACGTTGTCTAATATTGGTCCTTCCCATAAAGGCTATACCATTTTCCATTTTTCTCTCCTCATATTCAAGGCATGGTTTGTTGCTGCGAGCTTTGTATTGAATATGAACAGAGAAAAATGGACTGTGTGGGTTAATCGCCTCTGTGGGGTGACGAAGTTATCGGACAGGTGGCCATGTTAAAGGTTATGAGCCATAAAATGTTAGGATAAACCATGAACACAAACCCTAAACACAAACCTGCATTCGTAAAGGCTGGTCTATTTGGCCACTTTCATTGGCAGATCTTATCCATGCAGTGAGACATTCATTGTTCCTTCACAATAACGCGCAAACTAGGAAAAAGGTGCAGTTTGTCATTGTTGTCTTTAAAGTTCATGTGCTTAGTCATGCATGACATTTGTCAACATCATTTAAGGTATCAACGCAAAGAGGAAGAGTTCCCTTTTCCTCACAACCAACATTGCGCTCTCCATAGCTGACAGTTATGATTATAGTACAGTAGCCCTCCAAAGTTGGATTACCTTTTTTTTTCTTCCTTTTTTTTTTTTTGATACGCACTGTTATGTCATCAACGCCCTCTATGATCGACAACAAAAATGGTCACAAAAACTAGCACGCTTGTAGACAGGATGTGCTGTTTGATCACACCGCATGTAAGACAATTTACGGGTCGCTATTCAGTAAAGAAAATACATGACACCCCACGTAGGTTATGGTTCAATTAATGGTGCGCTGTTCAGTAAGGAAGTTACTCCATGTGCAGGTAACGGTTCAACTTTACACTAATTAACAGTGGAAATGCACCATGTGTGGTCGAATTAATTAATTGATTAATCAAAAATGAAGTTATACCATGTGTGCTCTGGATAAATTCATATAATTTAATAATTAATTTGGTATTGAATTATCCCCTTTTAAAAAAATGAGTGCCACTGGAAACTATTGCATTGCTGTCTGTATTGTCCAGATCTTCATATACATGTGATTGTGTGGTTGCGCATTATTCTTATCATTATCGCAGTGAGAATGATCTGGTATACAAACGATAAGCCGAAAAAAGCCTGATCGCTCTAAGTCCTGGCGGTATACAACACGGCGTGGAACTGTCGACCAAAACAATAAGGTTGGCGCAAGTTATGTGATTCCTGAGATAATTATGTCTATAGCTACAATCGTTTCATATTTTTGTCATCGCTGCCTAAACTAATCTTTTAATTCCCGACTTTTTGCTAATTGAAAATCCAAAGGTCAAAGAAATTCACTGTCGGTTGTGGGCTCTGATATTTGACAAAGTCATGAACATTGGTGCTGAAAATAATTGAGTGGTATACTCCTTTTATATCTCAAAAATATCTGCACTAAAGATTGAGCGGATTAGTCCCTCTGAAACAGCGGCATTTGATGGGTCGAACGAATGAATTTTGCTGCGGGGACGAAGCGCTGTTAACAAAGATTAATCCTTTCGAGGCCATTTTTCTCACATTTTATTTGATACGTGTTCATTAAACCGACAGAGGATATTCCCTTCAAAGTCAGAGAGGACAAAAATACTCCTCTAAACATTTCGACTATTGAGTTATCATCTGCACCTAACGAGATTATCTAACACCCACATGAGTGGTTAGGTGTTTTTGTGGTTTTCTTTTGTTTTCGTCCTGTGTGATAAAATTGAATGTGACTAGCTTTAAATGCTGAGAAGTCTGCCACGTTTGAAATACACTACTTAAAATAGACTTACTCACTTTAATTCCTTCTGCTTCAGACAGTGTAGTGTCTCAATTATATTCTGGTTGTTAGCTTATCACATTCATCGGCTTGTGATAAATGTGTCTATAAATCCAGAAGAATTTTATGTTTGTATCGTCAAAGTAGTGAGTATCGTAAATTAAAAATAGATATATCGGTGAGATACAGTATTGATCCTTCTGTTGATTACCTGCAGTCCCTCAAAGATTCGTAACTAAAATTTACTTGTGTGACAGTGGAAAGAATATCCATTTCGGGGGACTCCGAGATTTGAATGAAATTGGATGTAGTGTCCCTATGAAACAGCTGCTAACTTGGATCTATATCAAAGTCAGTCGCTGTAGCTATAATCAGATTAGAATCACGTGTTTTACCCGAAAGTGCACGTTTCCGGGAATGACTCTGAAAGACGACATCCTCACCTTCATCAGTATTCATGTTGTTCGCTCCACCCTTACCCTTGCGGAAAGAATATATTGCGACTTTGGTGGGTGGAAAGCACTTTGTATTGGGTTATCTTCTAACACCTCTCCCCACCTTCCCCTCCCCCCGTCCTGCTCACTGCCTCACAATCATCGATATAGATTCGTTGAAAATCAGTTAAAAGCGTTGTATGTCCCGTACAATGTTATTGTGAGCATGACATGCTGTCAAGAAAAACATGAAATTTGACATCAAAATTACAGCATGCACTTTTGTAATAGATGAACACGTAATGAGAAATCGACTTTAAAAATAAATGTGTTATCAAAATTGCAGCTTGCCTTTTAATAATATATGAAAATGTAATGAAAAAATGACTTTAGAAATAAATGTGTCATTGAGATTGCAGCTTGCATTTTATATAATATAAATTATGAATATGCAATCAGAAAACGACTTTTAAAACAACCGCACGAGCTCAAGCAACCATTGCTAATCTTCATCAACGTTTGCTGCTACCACTACTACCACTATTGCTACTACTCCTATACTTCCACTATTACTGCTACTACCACTACTACTACTACTACTACTACTACTACTACTACTACTACTACTACTACTACTACTACTACTACTCTACTACTACTACTATACTACTACTACTACTACTACTATACCACTACTACTACTACTCATATCATAGTTTGTAAAATTATCATTTATCTTTGGCCCAAGGGCGTTCAAATTCATCATTTTACCAGCATATTTTACTGTGTTGCTGTCCCAAAATTCAATGTTCAATGTTGGAAAGATTTTTTTTTTAACAATTTCCCATATACAAAGCGGAACCAATGTTCTGAGTCCGAATATGACTCTACTCATACGGAAAATTTGATCCAAGACCGTGCTTCTGAAATAAAACGTTTCCTTTTTTCTAATCCTTTTGGTTTTTATTGCATCTGTGTTTTTTCTGTGCCTTCCCCTCCAATCTCCTGCTTTTTTCCTTTTGTTTTATGCCTTAATTGGTTAGGGCTCTGTTGCATAAAGCTGTTTGTAAAGTTACATACGACTTTACGCATGACTTGAATATGGCAAGCCAAGTGGGTGTCCTAATCAATGTTACTTTCAATAGCTAAAGTTGAAATGTGCCGATGATAATGATTATTCTTACATGTTAACACACGTTTTTAATTGAAATAGTACTTTTGCCCCAACGCAGATGGAATAGTGACATACAGTCGTACTTTGTTAAAACGTAAGGCAAGGCACACATATTGACACTTCATATTCCAGTCCTTCGTAAAGTCATGCGTAACTTAACGAACAGCTTTATAAAAACAGGGCCCAGAATTACCAATTCATTCTAGTTTAGCTTCTTGGAGCTGCAAGTGGGATTACCTCATCAGGTATCAAATATTGGACAGTGGACAATGGCGCAAGGTGCCCCCCCCCCCCATAAAAAAGAAAAAATAACTTATCATAATTATGTATGTTTCTTTGTGAACATACACATATAGGCCTGTATTAAATATCAATATCAGCATTATTATTACGGGCTATCACATTGTGATGTTAAACTTTGATGTAACCTATCATATCGAAACCTAAAATTTGTAAGTGCAAAAGTAGAAGTATTAGCTCTGTTTTTTTTTATGTTGAAGTATGATGATTCTTTTTTATTTTCCCTAATTCTGACGTAATTCTTTGCCTTTCGCCGATACAGGGCGTAAAATGTATGTATACTAAAGCAGTTGTAGTTGTTGTTGTTTTCAGTGCATATAAGCAGTCGTCATTATGAATAGAATGTCCTTGTTGAGCTCGCCAGGGTTCCGTCAAAGCTGTTGCATTACAATTCCTCGAATACCCTTTGGTCTCGCCGCAGGAAAGGGTGAATTAGTGTTTCAATATAGATCCTTACTCTAAAGCCTTGTTGTTGTTGTTGCTATTGGATGATTTTTTTTACCTTATGAGGAATATCCAAGAACCTTCTGTCACTTATGCTTTGGATTGAGACTTAGCACTCCTATTGATTAGTTTCAATACTGAACATTCTTACTTTGTCTTTGTTACTGTCTTTTGGATTGATTTATCATGTACATTGTACTTTTTATGAGTTAAATAAAGAAGAAATTAAATAAAAAGTCGTATGTGGTATCCTTGAGTAAGTTTTTATTGACTTTGTCATGTACTTTGTATGACAGTGCTTTGAATATGATATTTTATGTATATTCATTTGTATATATTATATGTATACATATATCATGTATATGATGGGATATCTGCTTTAAATGGAAAGTGTTTGGAGAGTAATTAGAGTGGAATGTTGACACAGTGGTAATCTCTTTTGCACTTTGAAATCTATCAGGTGTGAAATTTTGTATAAAAGTTCCTAACGATTTTCTGCATCCAAACATCCAATTCACTGCCTAGATGTAATATATGAGCTCACCCGGCGATATTTTTTTTTCAACTCACATCCATCGCACAGCGATGTACGAAATACCCGTAGTCATAAAAAAGATGAATATTGACTTTCTCCAATAGGCGTTGACGGACCCTGAAGCTAGTACCCCCCGCGGCTCTTCGAGCGCCGATAAAGATCGAACCGGGTCAATGGAATATCATTATAAAGGGGGGGGGGGGGTGGGAAGGGTGGGGCAATGTGGATGAGTTTCGCGTATTGCACTAAAATGAAATTTGAGCAAAACTCGTGAAACAGCTGCTAACAATAGAACGGTGACCGAAAAGCGTTCTAACCACACGGCGGACGCACCCTACAAAAGAAGAAAATAACATGTCCCTCCTATTTAAAAAAATGGAACAAAATGAGAAACTAACAATATTGTATTAGGCACCTGAGCAGTGAAAAAAATTTTCGCTCACATATTTTTTTTTCCCCATGTCAATGCGTATCATATCAGTGAAAGTAGGTCTTAGACAATGTTGAATTCATTTGAACCCGTACCAATGACAAAATGACTACATTATTTAAATATCGTCCCGTGCATGCGGTGATGCTGTCATTCATTCGATCACGTTTTAAACAAAAACAAAGCATGAACGTACAGCCATAAAAAGAACAAGAAGGTCTACAGCTTATTGAACGTCTCCCTCCTCAGCCGCTCAACTGAAAGCCGACAGCATTCATCCAACACAGTCTCATTGAAGCTCCACGATCTTGTTAAAGGGCAAATCGGAATCTCAACTTTTCATGAAACTTTCGTGTATTTTTTCTCTGTTAATCATAAACTCAATACCTTTTTTTTTACCTTTTTGGATAAAATTAATTGCATTATTTATATTTATGTGTGATATGATGAGTTTTTCTTTTTTTTTTTTTGTTATTTGTGTGGTTTGTATAAAAACGGTATAGCATGATTTTTTCCCCTATCTATGCCTTGAAAAGTCGACATGTTTTCTTTCCTAGCAGTTTAAAAGTCATTGGCTTTGTAAATAATATAGATGCTGACATGTTCTATAGTCTATGAGCAAAGCTGAACACAATTTAACCCGTTTTTTGTTGTTGATAAAGAAATAAAGAAAATGAAAGAACGTTAACATCAGTTCAAATGTAACTGTTGAAATGGGTATAAAATTACTTCAATATTTAAAAGTACAGATCTCATCGATTTGACTCGCAAATCTACATTGTAGAATAACGTGTTTTTTTTTTCTTACCGACAAAGCTGAGCATGAAAGCAGAAATGTCGTCTGTTTTTAAAAAGCCTAAAAATTTCATTGGTAAAGGTTTTGAATGTCTTATCAAAACAATGGCGTGTGTGCAGGTCTACAGTACACTTAGAGCAAGATGTAATTATTCTCGGTTGACTTTTAAACGGAACAGGTGTTCAAAAGAAAGACTACAATGTCAAAATTGATAATCTTGCATACAAAAAATCTTTTCTGAAGTGGATATGAAAGATAGACTTTTTGAATTAAGATCTTCAATGGACCAAACCTTTTAAAACTGTGAAGATCAATATTCCAAAGCAACTGTATTAATACATAACATAAAATATTGAAATATTGCAAACTACATTAATCGAGCCTTCTCTTTATAAACCACAATACACCAGGCATCGTAAAATCTATTTTTGTAGAGAGAAATTAATATTTACTCATTTTTAAAAGGGGTAATAGCTCGCTCGTGACATTCTGATTGGATCACCAAATGCTGTAAGTGGTCGGTCACAGAAAGTGACGTACTGTATAACGCTGCGTAGACAGTAAATGACAGTTTATTTGTGGCATATGTCGCTCGAAGGGAAAAGGTACGTAAACGTTCGACCGTCTGAACGATATGTCTCAATTCTCCTCGCAAAGATGGTTTTCAATGCCGCGCAGACTATACGTACGCCTTTATGTTCGTCGGCTTTCGTTTGCTCTCTTCATAAGGACTCAGTAATTGCCGTTGATGCCCATTGCGAGTTTGCAAATTATGCTGACAAGGACGGTGGAGAAAGTTTCATGGTGTGTTTATCGAGAGAAAGACAATGACCGGATTTCTGCCCGAGACTGTCACCGCTTGCCTCAGGATGTATTGCAATTTAATGAAGGCTGTTGTGTTTATAAGACGGAGCTTAATTACGGTTTCTTTCTCATATAGGCCATTTCTTTGCCATTTCATTTGTTTCATTTCATTTGTTTGTAGAACTCGATGACAGTTTTCTTTAATATGAGGCAGATAGATGAAGAGGAAAAGAGACTCAAAAGAATGAGAAAACTTGAGAAAATGATAATAATATAGCTGTCTCTTCTGTGTGGTCACTTTAACACTAGCGCATTATGCGAGATCAGAAGCCATGGTTATAAGAAACTGTTTCCTATTCACGAGAGTATACATGGTATATCAATTCATACGCCGAGTTTATACGGGCTTGCAAGAGTGCAAATACACATGACACACGTAGACCTTCACACAGATAAGCAAAATACCGCCCTTTATCAAGTTTAATGATATCATATCCGCAAGTGTAGCAAAACTTCTCTTTCTTGTCCTAAAACAACAACAACAACAACGACAATAACAAAGGCGCATGCGCACACACACACACCCGCACACTTACACCACATACTGCTACTAACACTGATAGCGCTATATTTTTCAACCGTCTCAAATTTTGGCGTGTCGTATTTTTTTTAAAGTAAAAGAATATAAATTATTAGTGGAAAAGTGAGCAAAGAAAATGGGATTCCATCGGGAGTCGAACCCGAGACCTCCGGATTGCTAGACCGGTGCTGTACCGACTGAGCTATAGAAAGCCCTAGTACAGTGTTCGTCCCAGAAACCCTTAATTCTCAATGCTCGGGTGGTCAGAAGCTATAGCAGTGTGTTTGTGTGTGACACACACGCACACACTTGAACCTGGCATAAACCCGAAGGATAATTCAACTTGGGGATAAATGCGAGGGATCACCGAAGTGATGCAGCTTTTTGAGTTTGTAACAAATAAAGACAGAAGATTTTTTTTTTTTTTAATTTAAAAGAATATAATACACTTTACTTCTGTAAATCCCAGTTATCCTAATTTCACTTAATTCGTGTCGTTAGGCAGGCTTCAGGCTCACTTGATTACAGGGATGAAGCCCCATAATTTCTGATTTGGTTTGATGGTAAGATTGCAACATTTTGTGAAGTGTTTTCTTTTTTTCTTTTTTTTTAATCAACTGAGATTCACAACGTCAAATCCATTTGAAGAACATTGCAGTTTCCCGCTTGAAGTCCTGTGTAAGTTAGCCAGTTGACAATGAGCTGATTTTTCTTTAACACGCGTATCCCATAGACTCCCGCCAGAGTATACTCTGGACTAGACTTCAACAGGTTAACAAAGTTGGTTGCAATGCACTAATGCAACATTTCACAAGATTTGAAATGCATGCCAGCAGTTTGAAGCTACAATTGAAGACACAAATGGCATAAACATTGATTTGTATATATTACGTCATCATGGATTATCCAGTAATCGATGGAGAGATCGAATGTAACATAATAACGAACAAAATGTAATGATAACAAAATTATTGAATGTATCTGAAGAAATAAGAATAAAAGACAACGTTCATGAGGAGTGTATGTCGGGCAGTTGATTTACCCCTATAAAAGGGATATCTTTTAAACTTATTCGAATCCAAGGAAAAGTGACACTGTGATTTTAATCTAGTTGTCTACCAGGGCGGCCATAGATTTCATCAAAACTAGTATAGCTGCACGGTTACGATGATCCGTAAATAAGATATTATAGTTTGTCTCATTTTCAAGATCCGTCAAGGACTCCATGCATAAGAATTTTAATATTCTGTCGTCAGGCGAAACAATCAGAAAATAAGAATTTTTTTTTTTAATTCCTAAAACTTAAACTGAGCATAAACATAATAATATTCATCAATTATCTTGCCTCTACTTCAAAGAACCCACCTTCTCCCATGCTCAACCTATGAAATCTCTCTAAAGAAAACCAGTCAGAAGATTTTAAGATTGTCAGTGAATAGTAAGACAGACAGACATGCAAATGAAAGATTGAAAAGAATATAGAATAGATTGGAAAGGAGTACATGTATTATGAATACAATGGGTGGTGCTTCAAGAAATGTCAGAGACTTTGTATTTACCTTGGCTATTGTAAAATCTCTTGCCCCATCGCATGAATTTGTGAGGTTTCCCGCCCGGCGAGCGGATCTCCTGGGCCGAGGCACAGAGGGGTCCACATTGCAGGAGAAAACAGGCGACTAGGAGTAGGAGAAGGAGAACGAGGTTGGAGGAAGGGTGTGAGGGGTGGATCCGGCGGAAGTTTCCTGGGCAGGTCGATCGGCTCCATTGCCTGCTAGCAGTGCCTTGTAGTGTGAAGAACATCGTCACCCGACTTGTGTCTTGCTGCTACTCGGCCGTGCGGGGGGAAAGACGTGGAGTTCTCGCTGTTGCCCTTTTGAGGGACGACACACAAAATTGCCCGTTTGGTAGGAAGAAAAGAAAACGGAAACGATCCCTTGAAAGAGTTACCCGCGATTGCCTTTCCCCTCTATAACTACTTGGAGTTGTAAGATCTTAGACTTTACTAAACCATGAAAATTTTGTGATAAAAGTCGTGCTTTACTACTCAGTAAGGGGGTGGGGCGCTTTTGTTTTCTTTTTTTTTTTTTAACAGAGCTGACTGTTATTCAGCATCAGAGCGATTCAAAGCTATCGAACGACACAATTCATCCGAGATGACCGCTTTTTCTCTGGCACGTTATTCCTCCCTCGGTGGGTGTCCCAGGTGGCCGCGTCTTCGCCTTGGCGTCTTTCGTTTCTTAGCACTCGGTAAAGCGGAGAAATCAATGCCGCCGAGTAAGTCTAACGGTCTACTCGACATCTAGTGGCGGGGATCTCAGCGGGCGTCGGAAAAGGAAAAACCCCTTCAAGCGTTGCAGCACGCGCGTGTTCACTGCTCACTGTTCAATAGCTGATGAGGATTAACGTCGCCTCTCCTTTCTCTTTCGCTCTCCTGCTTGAGCTTGTTTAATGGCAACAGACCTGAAGCAGGGCATCTCTTATACATCTAATCGACGACAATTTGTACTTCGCCTGGTTTTCGTGACGTTATCGTGTGCTTGGCCAATGATATCGACGCACACTCCTACGCAAGCTACAATGATTTTAATTGGATACTGTCCCCCCCCCCCCTCTCTCTCTCTCTCTATCTATCTCGTTTCCATACTTCTCTGGTAATGTTCAGTGGACGACGTGCGTTCAAGTGATGTTACAGAAATGTTAAAAGGAAGTCTCAAAATAGTCATGGTCTGCATTAAATGACTTTTTGTTTTCACGAATAATTATTGTCTCAACCCCCGATCTTAGCTGCGGATTCCAGTTAGAATTACATAATCAAACGTATGGTAAAGAGGCGTTAGTCTCTCACGTCAAACGCGATTACGTCTGGCATCTCGTCATTTACTGAGGCCTACAACACCTTGTAATCAAATACAAACGCCAATTGCAGGCAGCCTTCTCTTGATCATGGTACCTGACGCGAAAAGTTGGCACACACACGCACACACACTCATATTAATATATGTATATTTATATATATTTATATATATATATATAAATGTATTAGTATATACACACACATTATATACCACACAAAATATACAATCTTTGACAATATATACATTGCTTTCTTTTTTATACCCTTAGCCCTGTCGCCTTCTCTGTGCATGTGTGTGGGGTGAAACGTCTGCTTTTCTTTGAGGTCACTGTTTCATTTCTTTCTTTATTCTGTAGTGTCAACAATGACCATGCAAATCTTTTCATGTATGTGCCAATACTTTATAATGATGAAAAAGTAATAATGATAATCATAATATTGATAACAATAACAATGATAATGATAGCAAGTTTTTATGTGACGCATTTCAGACTTGAAATGAATTTCAATACGCTTTAAAGACAAATTATGACCTAGTACAAAATACACCAACAAAAATTACAGACAGCCTTCGATTTTTACTCTTGCAAACTTTTAATCTTTTAATGTCATTGGTGCATCTGTGAGCATTTCAGTTTATGTTACGCCAAATCCGCCGTACAGGAGAGAGTAATTATGTAGACATGTGTTTGTGTGTGTGTGTGTGTGTGTGTGTGTGACTGTGTGTGTGTGTGTGTGTGTGTGTGTGTGTGTGTGTGTGTGTGTGTGTGTGTGAGCGTGTGTCTGTATGTGTGTATTGACTAATAGAATTAAATTCTATCAATTCTCTTCTGCACTGAAGTGGAGTTAAATCATTGTCACTAAATCTGTATAAGAAACGTCTCCTTGCTTGCTTGTTTTTGACAGAGATTTTTTTTTTTTTGCGTAAAGATATCTTGTAACAAAATGATGTAAGCTTTCTAACGCAAATCTTCGAAATTTTCTATCCTCTCACCCACCTACAAAAGAAATGGTTTACTAGTAATGCAGAACGGAACTAAATAAAAAAAAAAAACATGAAATCAGCTAGATTGGATTCATTAATCAGAATTGGCGTTCCGAGAAACAGACCATTATCCTCGAATTCATAGGTTGATCGGAAGTATTTTCACTTGTTGCTTAAATCGATTAGATTGATGGAGGTGTGGAGTATGTGGTATTTTGCCTGTTTGCTAGTGTGTATGAACGTGTGTGTGTGTGGGGGGGGGGGGAGTTGGTGGGTGTGTGTATGTGCGCGTTGAGGGTGCGTGGAGTGGTTTTGGTAGGTTTATCGGATAGCAGAGTGCAGAGTGGTTATATGGAAAATGGCGCCTCCGCTTATAGGGTGCACGCCCGCACGTTGACGAAAGTAATACTTTTTAGCAAATAACACAGTATTTGATAATAACAGCGACATATTATCAAATAAAACCGTATTATTTCATAATGACAAACAACGCGGTAAAAGGCTTTGATTAACAATTATTGTCAGGAACTGCTAATTAAATTTTTCACAGTGACTCATTTATTGCAATATATGCAGACTTCTGATCAGGAAATTTTACTTGGAATAGAAAATTAACAATTATAAAGCTTAAAGCTTGGTAAATGGATTTATGAGATTTTCTGGTACCATTCTTCGTAAATGTCGTTCAAAATACAGGATTGTTAGTCTCTAATAATGTTATATATTTGCCTAGTCCCGATGAAGTAAGTATTCTAATGTGTTCCAAGGAACGCAATTCTTTACGCAGACTTTGTCCGTTTATTCCCTTAAGACAAAACCAAAGTAAAAAAAAAAATCGTCAACATGAAATGCACTTATTAATTCGTTTCTGATTGACACTTGAGTAAACCAGTAAGAGTGGAATTTTAATAGACATGGGTTCAGAAAATTCAACAATGGTTGACTATCAAAAGAAAAGACGCCATCTAAAACGCTGAAGCTGAACAAAACATAACTAAACAAAGACCAATCAATTAACCACATTTCAACTGCACAGCACTCATCCGTCATAATTTTTTGCTTGATTAGCAAAATTCTTTGCGTGTCTTTGATGAACCCACTATTTGTCTTACGCTAGTATTGAGAGATAAAAATGAAGGAAATATAAAAGAAAAGATCCCGCTGAGCGTCTTTCTTTTTAGCAACTCTTGATCGCGTTATATATGTGTATATATGTATATATATATATATATATATATATATATATATATATAGAGAGAGAGAGAGAGAGAGAGAGAGAGAGAGAGGAGGACAAACATGAATTCATCAATATGCAGCCCCAGATTATGCAGTCATAAAAATGGTGCAGTTTACCACGGATTCTCTACTAGAGAAGCCGCTGTCTACATGGTTGACCCCTAAGAGTATTAAAGTTCTCAGCAAGACAGAGACATGCCAAAGCGAAGAACCATTAGAAACATTAATGTTTAAAATAGAATGTGTCACAAGTACGTATTGCAAGGAGCTTAAAGCTTCTAGCAATCAAGATATGGATTAGCATCTACGTAGAAAACTGAAATATTATGTGTTCAGAGCTCATGCCCACGTAAATGTTGTTGTTTGATTGCTCATTGCTATTAAAGTTTCTTTTTTTTAATCTTTTTATAAACAAGAAAAGAATAAGGTTATCAGAAATTAAATCTCAAAGACAAGAAAAGACAAAAACAACCAATCAAGCATGTGGAACCAAAGAAGAAATAAAGACTCAAAAATACATTCCGACAGTCTAGTTTATCATACGTCCTCAACAGTAAACAGACCTCTGTTTAAACACACACCATGCAGACGCCCAAGATCCTACGTAAGGGGTGCATCAATCACACAGATGTAGTAGAAAGAAGGAGATGACACGAAATATTAGTGTTATAATTTTCTTTTTATACTTTAATAAGTCATCTCGTCTTTTATTGATAGGAATTGCTCTTCAGTTTGCTTTACACATCCAATTATTGTCGTCTCTACGCCACTCAGACAATATTGCCCGGAGTGCAATG
Source organism: Diadema setosum (assembly GCA_033980235.1). Taxonomy (NCBI): domain Eukaryota; kingdom Metazoa; phylum Echinodermata; class Echinoidea; order Diadematoida; family Diadematidae; genus Diadema; species Diadema setosum. The sequence goes on from CM067067.1 coordinate 21,508,601, forward strand.
TTAAAAATTCGCTCTTTTGTGCGTAAACACAAGCCAAAATAATTATAGGAAGGAAGGTTGCGTGTCTTTCATCCCTGACATGCCCGAGGAACTTCGGTAAATGGACGTGCATTTACCAAACATATCAAACTGCCGTGCAGAATATATCCCAGCTAATAGTTTGCGCTCACTTATAGCTTAAAGGGGAATAAAATGAAAACAGAATCAAACGAAGAGTATAGACGCCTTGGATCATCACTTCTCAATGTTTTCTTTTTTTTTCTTTTGCTTAGTTACATTCTGTGTCCGTAATTCCTTCTCAACTGTCATTTTCTACATTTATTTTATTAACACCGTTTCTAACTACACTTCATGTATATTTCTTTACCTGTTGTGCTTTAAACTCACATGTTATGATAATGTGAAATGAGAAAATAATACTAGTGCTGTGAAATAGGAAACGTGAACTGCGTAAATTGGGTAGGTTTGCAAAAATCAAAATCACTTGAATCATTTATTTGTTTTTATTGCTATCATTATTGCTAATGATTCCCAGATGTTTACAAATGTAAGTACCTCCTTACTTACTACTCAATCCTACAGCGCGTCCTTTCGGCTTTGAATTTAAATGCTGATCAGGGGTAATGTATAACCAACACAACGTTTCTACATAGAAGTAGAATTGCTCCACCCCAATCCTTACCCACCCACCCACTCTCCAAACAACAGACAAGTATGTGGGAAATTGCTTGAATACTGTTCTTTCATTGCTGAGGGTCGTGTGTGCATGTCAACCTTTGATTCCATGACCTTAATAGTGTGTCACCATGGTTTCATCGCTAGGTTTTTTTTTTCCCCCTAGCAAGTTATCTACAGTAGATATTAAGAATGTAGGCCTATTCCTCATACACAGGGATACCTTTTGATCAACACCTATTCCGTACCTCATTAAACAATTGAGTGTGTGTGTGAGCGTGTGTGTGTGTGTGTGTTCTCTTATTCCCTTAAAAAGTAAACATGTATTACAACTATATTTCTGTATGAATATAGATGTAAGTCACGCATTCCTTCCCACACGGGATGTTAATTCATTTCACTTCATTTTGTCTCATTCTTTGTTTTCTTTTCACAAGTCATACAATCGTGACATACATCTACGCATCAACCAAAAATAATAATAGTAATAAAAATTCCACCTACTCAAATGAACTTTACATAAAAATTTATTACTTAAATGGGAGCACGAGCGTTCATTATTTATAAATTAATCATTACATTATTCTTATGAGTAATCACTTATGTAGGCTGGAAAATCAGCTTTGCGCCCCATTAAGAAGAAATGATACATTCATGACAATACACTACTTTACGAAAATTGCTCGCTAGCCAAGAATTTTACCGAAGAAAAACCTGTAATTCGCTGGAGAAAACTTTTTTTTTTTTCATTCGTCATACAGACATTTATAAGTGTTTCATGTAAACAGTGAATCTCAGAAAATCAGACATGGCGCATGATGATAATAATGATGTTGATAATAATAATAGTGGTAATAATTTCAACAACAACGATGATGATAACAATATGATGATATTAACAATAGTAATAATAAAACTTTAATAATGATAATCAAGAAATGATCAGTGTACCAGAGCGTTTATCAATGGAAGATTAGTGTTTTAGTTTTACACCACTATTGTATGTCTTCTCCTATAACCACAATTGACCACTGTTTAAACGTGCCTGTCGGGACTATTGGCTATATTTCTGAGAGAAAGAGAGAGAGAGAGAGAGACAGAGAGACTTTTATAATGGTTACAAAGTTGAATTGACCTTAACATTATTCTTTAAACTGTTTATTTCTTCCGTCATACCTTCTGCAATATCAAGTTAGAGTAATATCAATGATCACATGATTTCATTAACAAAAATATTTTGTGGTATACCCACAAACTACCCACAAACTTATGTGCTTGTGTTAGTGCGCGTGTGTGGGTGTGTGTGTGTGTGTGTATGTGTATTTGTGCGTGTCATTATTAATCGTCAGTAATGTGTGTGTGTGTGTGTGTGTGTGTGTGTGTGTTTATGCGCGTCATTATTAGTCGTCAGTAATCCAAAGAAAACCCTGGCAAGAAACATTATGTGCATCTCATGGAGAGAATGAACATCCTATATTCGTTACCTTCTACCAACAGTAAGTCAATGTAAATCCAATGAAGTCGTGGTGGACAAACAAAGTAAAATTGTGGAAGGCAAACAAAATGTGTATGCATGTATACGCGGCCTAATTTTCTGGCGGCAACAGGAGCGTTTCAAATGCAGAAAAATAATTTCAAATTCCTCTTTTTCCACTTCTCGTCTTTCTTCTCCCCCCCTTTTTTTTTTGGTGGTCGTCTTCTTCTTCTTCCTCTTCTTTTTCTTCTTCTTCTTCTTCATCTTTTTCTTCTTCTTCTTCTTCTTCTTTTTCTCCTACGTCTTCATCTTCTTCTCCTCCTCCTCCTCCTTCTTTTCCTTCTCCATCTTCCTCTCCTCCACTCCTATCAAAATGTTTCATCTTTACGGAAAGTTGTAGTGACAGTCACGTGAAATTCAAGAAGGAGCAGTTTTTCGACGCCGTCAAATTTGTATTTATTCATGGCATACCACTCCAGGGCACTCTCACACTCCACTCTCTTAAGGGGGCTGTCAGTGAGGTTAAATGCTCTTCCGTGTTATGTGATACCACCCATTCCATTTTATTTCACTTATATTTTCTTTGCTGCTACTATACCCGATGATCCCGCTTATCCCCACGTACTACAAACGCACTTCGAACAGGAAGATAAAAAGGGCAAGTTATTTAAGATGAATAACTCAGACGCTTAAGTAGCTTTAAGAAGATAATAACAATTACAGCTGGGGAAATGATATGATTCTGTTTCCCTCAATATCTTCAGCCAACCAACTACTGATATTTGTCCACTGGACGATTAAAAAGGACAAATTTTTCATTTAGAAATGGAATACAGTAAATTGTTGTTATTTCACTTTCATGACATCTTCAACGTTGCAGGGGTCGTCAAAATAACCAAACGTAACATCTGCCTTAGAAAATGTCATTTAACCAAAATCAGTGCTATTATGTTATCGTTTGTAAATAGTTTTCTTCAAAAAAGTTGCAGAAATTAATAGATATTGAAAAAAAAATCAGATATAAGTCAGTAGTTATAACATGATTTATACTTCACGTTGACTACTTCCGTACTAATGTACTAATTACAACGTATCGTTGCTATAAGGCTCCAATTGTTGTTGTTTACACTGTTCAATTCACATTGTCATGCTTACATTATTTCTGTCACTAAAGAAAGTGAGATGTATATCATGCTCTTGTAAAAAAAAATGGAAATAAACGTGAATTTAATAAGAATGCAATTACATTTGAGGAAGTAATAAGACTTCGTTTTCACTCAGTATCATCAGTATAAAACCAAAAAAAGATATTATTTTTCATTCACGGATGATAGAAAATCAAATACAAAGAAGAATGGGAGACTATCTGATGAAGGCTTACCACAATCTTTATATCGCGTAATATGATTTTCTGTTTTTATTCTATGTCCTCTTCTATCTTATTGCCAAATAAATGAATGAATGAATGAATAAATAATTAAATAAATAAATAAATAAATAAATAAATAATGATAATAATGATAATAATAATAATAATAACAATAATAATAATGATAACGATAAAAATAATAACAATAATAATAACAGGCTGGAAGTGTGCGGAAATGAACGATTTTTACATGTGCCATCTTTTTTCAAGACTTTTTAACTTTAATTGCGGATGATTGTCGGTCACTATTTTCCTGAGACAAGCCATTGATGTTCCTCAGATGGTAAAGTAGGCCTATTGCATCGACGTTCAAGACCATCACACTCTATCTAGTAATATCCAAACTCCGATGTTTATTAAGTCACCCTCAACTACACAACAGTTCTCTTGCTGACGGCAGTTTCTAATCAGCATAACATGTATAAGGTTTGAGTCATTAAAAAAAAAGAAGAAAATATTAAGATCACTTCAGGTTAGTTTCATATTCCACTTTGGCAATAAAAACTTACAATGAGCACACATGCAATTATATAATATATATATATATATATATATATATATATATATATATATGTATAATATAATTTGCACCCTTTGCATCCTTTACTTTGATTGAAAATGACACATCGACCGCTATGTATTATGTTTGTATTCTTATTTCTTTATGTATATATCCAAGCTGGACATTCTGTATTATCATATTTTTGTTATATCATGTATTTTTCATCGAGAAATACGAAAATAAAATTGAAATTGAAATTGAAATGTATATGTATATATATATATATATATATATATATATATATGGTACCATCTTAAAGGAATATACAAACCAAAAGATGTAAGGACGAGGCTAGAATAGTAAAGAATCTTTAAAGGGGAAAATCCAGTCCAAATACAAGTAAGTCTGATAAGACAAAGTAAAATATTACGAGTTTAACGGAATTTGATCGAAATGGGACTAAAAAAATAAGGAAGTTATGACATTTTGAAGTTTCGCTATTTTTAGGGGAAACAGTTTTTGAACAGGCAATAAATATATACAAATGGAAAGTGAGCATGTCATTCCCTCTCAACTTACCATATAGTTTATACCTAAAATTTTTAAATTTCCAGTTTTTCATTCAGACGCAATTATGCCCGACATCTGCCCGAGGATCAAATCCTCGTATATCTAACTGATCACTATCTTGAAGGTAATCAACCAGGAATAACATAATGTTTCAGACTTCAATGAAAAACAAGAGGAAGAATATTCGTCATTTTTTTAGTCTACGATCAATGGAAAATTGTGAGGTTATGGTTAACTCACTCATTTGCATATTCATACCCACTGTACAAGAACTGTTTTATAGAAATCAGCAAAACCTCAAAATTTCATAACTTTCTTAGTTTTCATCCGATTTCAGTGAAAGATTTACCGTTGAACTCGTAAGATTTTACTCTTTTTTTATCAGACTAACTTATGTTTGGACTGGATTTCCCCTTTAAAGGAAGAGCTTGTTGACCAGTGGATTGCCTTACAAGAGAAATGCGTTTAGCCTCGAGAATAGAAGATGACTCAAGAGTGTCTGGAGGTAGCTAAAGAGTGGTATAGAAATCATAAAAAAAAAAACAGAAAGGACAAACGGAAAAAAAAAGAAACCATAGCTGTAGGAAATCTCAGATATTCCACACTGAGGGCGCACGTAATGACGTAGAAACACGCAAATGACGGTGCACTCTGAAAAAAAAATGTAATTGACATCCCCCTCCCCCTCCCCCGCCAAGTAGGCCCTATCCAGTACTAGTATCAACATCGAGCCAAATTGGCAACAGGAATGACGAATTCGTAATGGAGCCTTTGTAGATGCGAATGTTGTGGCAAATGTTCATTCAGCAACCAGACAGCATAAGTTTAATTTTCCGTTTGCAGGGGCAGGCCCACGAATTTCCGTCAGGGGGGCAGGGGGGGGGGGGGGAGATTACAAAGGAGTTTATATGTCTGGTGCCATACTTCCTGATTTAATCAGCTGACACGCAAAGAAAAAAAAAACAACTTTATAGGTATTTTCTCACACCACTTCCGGGGTTGATCGGCTGACAAAAAAAAAAGCAACCAAACAAACATAATAAAAACGCTTAAGGGCAAATTTTCTCGTTTCTCCTGCCACTTCCGGGTTTCATCAGATGTCAAGTAAAAAAAAAAAAAAAAAAAAAATCTTTACTATTTTGAACCCCCCCCCCCCCCACAAAAATTACAAAACAAATTACACCCGTAATGGTTTAGAAACATGATGCGAAGAATGACAATCTGACAAATTTCATTTACAGAATCCTAAAACGGTGATGGCTCTGAAATCTATCAGACACACTGGACCCGATATTTGGAACTCTCTTTCTTCTGAAATTCAAACTTTAGAGTCTGTGTACCCTTTTAAGAAAACTGTAAAGACAATGCTGCTCTCTGGATATCAGTGATCTCATAATGTCATTGTAATTGTATTGTATATGAAATTCTCTCGTGGAAATATTGCCGTTCTTAATCTGTTGCCTAATGTTATGTAACCGACCATGACCTGTAACTGTTCACCTGTACCTCGGTGAGAAAATACTTTGCTATGCTTTACTGATCAGTGATCCAGGTGATCTAACTTTGTGTAAACCTTTAGCGAAAGCAGACAAACCTTTCCCTCCTTTCAATTCAATTCAATTCAATTCAAGTCAAGTCAATTCAGTTCAATTCAATTCAGTTCAATTCAATTCAATTCAATTCAATTCAATTCAATTCAATTCAATTCAATTCAATTCAATTCAATTCAATAGTTTATTTATTTCCATCATCTTTTTCTCCTTTCTTCTCCTTTCATCCATTTCTCCTTTCTTCTATCCTATCTCTATGCAAGTCATCCCTCCCTCCTATTTTCCTATATGTTATGTGTTATGTACGAGGTCTTCATGCAAATCAAGCAATGCTTAAGTAGCCCTTCTGTGTTATGCATTGCATCGCTGATATGTTTTGTTGTATATTGTGCAGGCATTCGAAGAAACTTACTTTGTTCACAACTAATGTTTATGTATATGCATGGCACCAACAGTGAATATGTACATGTGTATGCATCTGCATGTGCAATGATGCAATGCAGGAACCAATAAATCAAATCAAATCAGATCAAATCAAAGGTGAATTTTACGTGGATTTTTTTTTTCTGTATAGCGCTTGACCTCTTTGGTGTCTTTCAGCCCCCATCATGCCCAATTCTTATCTATTCTGAATACAATACTTATTTAATCCTGATGATGGGTAATCATTTTGGGCGCCAACTGATTCATTCCGACCAAAATGTTACAGAGACGCTTTGCTGAAGAGGTCCACAAACTTTCTCATATTATAGCGACGAGGGAGCTATTTCGAGTGACACGAACCCGGAAGGGAGCGAGAACTTTTAATTAGACTGTTCGCCGGGCAAGATGCGTATATTTGCCCAACTCCTTCAGTGAACTAACGAACAACACAGCTGCACTTGTTTAAACGGGTGTGTATCGGACGTCCCCCCAGCCTTTCCTATTCAGGCAAACACGTTCGATGGCTTGTTCACCTGCATACCACCGACTTCCCCTTTTGTTTTTGTATCGTTTTGTTTTAATTCCTCTCTGACATGTTCCGCCCTCTGTCGCCTAAAGTTTGACAGATTGTCAGAATTCTGTCCACCCCGTCTCCTCTCTCCATAGCCTCGTCACCATGGACTTAGCCACGTTCTTGCGCTGGCACGACCGCTCGCCTGCTCACGCAGCGATGTTCAGCGACGTCGGTGAGTTATATTGCCTGCAATGTTCGCGCATGGAGTGAAACGGAAGCATATCATGATTGTGCTCGGGATGGACAGAAAAAGCTGGGCAGAGTCATACCACTATACACATTGTAGTTGATGACTCGTACTCGCATGTTCACATCATGTTTTTCTATCTATCTATCTATCTATCTATCTATCTATCTATCTATCAATCTATCTATCTATCTATCGTTTTATCTATCTATCTATCTATCTATCTATCTATCTATCTATCTACCTCTCTATCTATCTATCTATCTATCTATCTCTTGCTTTGATATGCACATAAGTCCTATTCGTTCTCCATTACTATTCATGGAAGTTTTCTACATCTTGCCCATCATCATTTCCATACTCATTTCATCACACCCAGCACAATTTCTTAGAGTTCAATTCTGCCCTATAAAGCATACTGCAACAACTACGCTTCCTTGGCACCGAAGATTGTACAGACGCGACAAAATGATGTGGATTTACGTGGCATCTTTACCACTGGTTTTTGACATAGCCTGTCCGATTAACGCTACAGTCAACGATATCGTTATCTGTAAAAGACACAGTAGGTTGATACCTATACTTATCCAACAAAATGTCCACGTGGGGATGAAGTTCGGACGCATAAGTTTATTGAAGTTATGCCCCTTCATTGCCAGCAACGTCTTGTAGTGTAATTTTAGTTAGATATAGTTTGAAGATATCGAATAAGATAAGAAAGACAATAATGATGATGATCGTAATAGTAGTAGTAGTAGTAGTAGTAGTAGTAGTAGTAGTAGTAGTAGTAGTAGTAGTAGTAATAGTAGTAGTAGTAGTAGTAGTAGTAGTAGTAGTAGTAGTTGTAGTAGTAGTAGTAGTAGTAGTAGTAGTAGTAGTAGTAGAAGAAGAAGAAAATGATTTCAATGATGATAACAATAAGGATAATGTTATGTAGGTTTTTGCAGCCCAATTTCGTCATAGTTGCATTCGACTTAACGATGCAATTATTCAAGCTCGGGCGATTGATATGACATCACCGAAAACACCGAAATCACCCAAATCAATATTCTAGAAGCGAAATGCTTCATTCAAAGTAATTTCATCTGCCAGTAATTTCACGATTTCCTCACGTAAACGTGTAAAAAGTCTTTTAATTTAAAAATGTACATAAGACGCATTCAAATTCGCATGTGGAACTCAAATTCACGAAAAGCAAGAATTGACAGCATTTGGGCAGTGATTTTCGTTAGAGCTTATATGGTCTTTGGATAGCTTCTCCTCATCTGCTATGCAAGAGTAATGGGCCTTGAAGGGGACCTTTGGCCTATGCTGAAAATGTTCATTCTTCTGACAAATCTTTATCGAAGAGACAGCTCCTACAACTCCACATATTTTTATTCATACACAACTGCATGTGGTGGAGGACTAATACATATTGTAAATATGCCCAATACAGACAGAGCTATTTTTGCTGAAACGTTTGATAGCCAGCCATTAAGACCATCTACACTATAACTGGTGACGTTCTTTTGAAGCAAAAGTCTACGGCTGGGTCGATTTTGGACACGGTGACCGTCAAAAAGATACCAAGGGGTGGGGTCCAACATGCAAACATGAATGTGGATATCAGAGCATGGAAAAGATCATGAGAAAGTGAAACTGACACGAAATGTTAGAAAGAAAAGAAATTAACGGAATATGATTGATATATCCTATAAATGAATCATGAAAATAAAATTATAAAATTAAACAACAATGAAAAGGGGATTTGACACGAGAAATGCGGTTTAAATTTCAGAGAACTACAGAACCTCTTTAAGATGACAGAACTTAAATATTCAAAGTGCGATGTTGTTTGCCTTTAAGTGAAATCTAAATTGGAATTGGAGTTGGAATTGAAATTGGAATTGGGATGTAATTGAATGTTTATCCAGCTAAACTGAATGCTAACTTCGTCCTTTACTTGATTCAACTGCCCTCTAAATTGAATGACAAGGAGTTTAAAATAAATGATATGAAGCGAAATTAAATTCTCAAAAAATCAAATTGAACCTTGAGACAGTGTTGGAAATAAATGGGGAAAAACAGCTTGAACGTCTTTTATGAAAAATCTTATAAAGATAAAATAACCATCAAAAGAATGCAAATAATAATGAAAACGATAACTGAAATTACGATAATTTGTGGACATCTGTGTAGTATTCAGGTTGGAGACCGGCACATGAACATCACGCAAAAACATTTTTTTTTTTTTAAATCCAATACGTTGAAGGCAAATTGATTAAACAGAATTGAAAACAGACAGAATGAGGAGAAAAGGGACAGGAGAAGAAGATAAATGAGGGAAATGAATGATTATTCCTTGGATACGATGTTATGTCAGTATTGCATCACAATCGGAGCCAAAAATGGTGCATACCTCCTCTGGTTGGTTGGTTGGTTGGTTTGTTGGTTGGTGGTTGGTTGGATTGTTGGTTGGTTGGTTGGCTGGTTGGTTGGTTGGTTGGTTGGTTGGTTGGTTTGTTAGTTGGCTGATTGGTTGGTTGGTTGGTTGGTTGGTTGGTTGGTTGGTTGGTTGGATGGATGATTGGTTGATTAGTTGTTTAGTTGGTTGGTTGGTTGGTTGGTTGGTTGGCATTTTGGTTGGTTAGTTGTTTGGTTGGCTGGTTGGTTCGTTGGTTGGTTGGTTTGTTAGTTGGCTGGTTGGTTGTTTGGTTGGTTGGTTGGTTGGTTGGTTGGTTGGTTGGTTGGTTTGTTAGTTGGCTGGTTGGTTGGTTGGTTGGTTGGTTGGTTGGTTGGTTGGTTGGTAAGTTGTTTGATTAGTTGGTTGGTTGGTTAGTTGGTTGGTTGGTTGGTTGTTTGGTTGGTTGGTTGGTTGGTTATTTGAAAAAACATCCTGTTTTTCTCTGTTTCCACCTACATGCATCCTTGAAAAAGAATCCGTAGTCGAATAGCCGTGGCCTGATCAATTGTCTCATCCTTCGCCTAAACGACTTCAATAACCCTTTGTCACAGAGGTGGTTTGAATCAAGGATATTGAATCAATGCAAGCCATCAAGTAATGCCAATTCAGTTGCCTAGATGTCCCTGACACATCCAACACGACAACAGACATTCAATACTGTAGTAGACGCAAGCCGACACGCGCATGACCTATTGTGCATGCAGTTACAGTTCACTATTAGAAACCTCATGTCACGATTGTTGGATTTATGGCGAATCTTCGGAATAACAAATTTTTTCTATTTTCGGATTATCTAGCCTTTGGCGTCACGATTTTTTCTTTACATATTAAAGAACTTTGAGAATGAAGAGCCTCATTCTACTTTTGGACTGACCAACCTTCGGAGAACCAACTTTCGTAGAAACGCAACAAATCTGCCCTACTCTGGCAAAAGGAAGCACGTGACATCGAGTACAAATGCTACAAATGAAGAAAATATGTTTTTGGGTAGGCCCTTCAACATGGAAATTTGTGATGAGAAGAAATGTCGGTATTTGTGCAAGTCTATGGTGATGCATTTATGACAATTCAAAGAATTTTGATATTCCCATAGAAACTCATTATAATGTATCTTGATTCCTTTTGACAAAGTATTATAGATTTGTAGCAAACATGAAAAATCTGGCAAAAGGAAGCATGTGACAATCATATCATGAGTATGTTATATAAATAATTTGGCAAAAGGAAGCAAGTGACAATCATGTCATGAAAATGTTATATTTGCTTCCTTTTGCTAAAGTATTATATAATTATTTTGTAACAAACATTAACAAAAAATGGCAAAAGGAAGTAAGTGACAATCATATCATGAGGTTGTAACCTGCTTCCTTTTGCCATTTTTTTCATGCAATTTTGTGCACTTGCTTCCTTTTGCCACCCGAATTCTCAGAAATGGGCCAAAATTGTAACTTTTGGATTTTTCAATTATATAGAGCATGCCTCAAATATGCCAAATCAATAAAATAGTCAATATCCATGAAAATGTCACTTGCTTCCTTTTGCCAAAGTAGCGCAGAAATGTTCAGATAAACGAATATTTCGGTATACGGAAATTGTTTTCGGAAAAAACGAATCTTCTGAAAAACAAACTTCATTTCATTTTCGGATTGACGAACCATCAGAATAACCAACATCAAAGCACTACTGATTTGGGCTTTTTTTTTTTCTTCGGACGATTCAATTTTGTGTTACGAATTTCATTTCAACTTCCTTTGTGAATTGGTGCCATGGTCAGTCGATCTAGGTGGCTGTTCAGTAATCACTTATGCCTAACCACTGAGAACTGAGTCACCTTTCATTTGAAGCCAGAAAAGTAGGAAAATATAAAAGAGAATGCTATATATACCCAATACAAATCATCTTTCACCTTCGTCAAAATGTGGAAAGAAGAAACCGTACTGAAATGAAAAATACTGAAAAATACATTTTATATCTATTATTGTGTGACAATTATTTGCTTCAGAATGGTCTCATATTCAAGTAATGTACAGTTCGATGTTTCCAGGTTAGCATTCCCGTACAGTGTCGGGGCGATAATGGGCCGTTAACGATCGCCCCGACACTGTACAGGCATGCTAACCTGGAAACATTGAACTGCACATTACTTGAATATGAGACCATTCTGAAGCAAGTAATTTTCACACAACAATCGATATATAATGTACTCTTAAATGAATCCCACAAGGATTGGAACAATCATCCCTCAGCATTCCCACTGATTCCCACTAATCAGTTACTAGCCATCCCCTTTAAGTATGTGGCCCTGAAAAAGACCTACCCACTCTCGACGTATTCTCTTGAAAACGGCAAGAACATGCTACCGTGACATCAAGACTGGGTAGACCCTTTTCAGAGCCATATACTTACCAAAAGAACGAATACGTATAGTGCGTACATCGTTGAGCTTTTTACTGCTGCTTCTTTCAATCTTTAGTAATGTATGAAATGATATATTAATGTTTTAAGGAAAATAAAAACAAAACGTAACTGCGTCCAAAAGCTGGAAAAATGTTTGAAAATTACAATAGATGTAATAGAAATAACTACTTGAAATCTCCTTATAGCATAGATTTATGGATCATAGAAAGAGGATATATTATAGACTACTGCTTTCATGACTTCACTCTATATAAGTTTTTTGTTTTGTTTTAAATTCATCTGCCAAAATTGAATATTAGGGTTGGTTGTATTAAGTGGACACTTCACTCCTTTCTGAAAGTAATTCCCGAGATCCTTCTACCTGTATAATTTGGTATACAATTCCATTTTTTTTTTGGGGGGGGGGGCGTATGACTCATGGGCTGTATGATTCGTGGGCTATATGACTCGAGAGTGTCGGTCTCGTGACGTTCACTCCTTGTTATTATTATGTTTGAACTGGACCATACAACAACTCCTAAATCGTCTGCCAAGATCTCCTGGTATCTTTTGTTCATTTTCGGTAAAAAAAAATAATGCTACAACAATCGCGTCTTATATATACTTTTCAAACCCGAGGTCCGGATATTCGTGTATCTACATGTAGCCCAACTTGCGCTTGTTTTCTTCTGCAGACTATTCAATTTTGTGTAAGGAATTTAATTTCACTTTCCTTTGTGAATACGGGCCATGGTCGGTCGAATCAGGCTGCTGTTCTGTGAACGGACGCATAACCACTGAGAACTGAAAAAAAAAAGATAACCCATATCAAGTATTACAGATAGATTGTGAAGCCAAAAATATCAACCAAAGGTTATTGGTTACGTAGGAAAAAAAAAAGATAAAATAAAATAAAATAAAAGGTATTCCATAATATGCCTTGTACTAATTTCTCTCAACTTCGTCGATCCGTGAATAAGAAGAAACCCTAAGATAAAAAAAAAAAAATATTTGAAGCTCTCATTCTGAACGTACTGCTGGCCATAATAGAATGAATAGATATATGCCTAACTTTGCGTAGTGCCCCACCCCCCGGAAAAAAAGGAAAGGAAACATAAAAGATAGACTATTTAAGACTTGCGAACACAACTATACACAACTGTTCTACGTTATGATGCAGAGTAAATACTTTTTGTGGTTGTTAGAATGGAATTAATTGACAGATTTGGTATCAGCGTAGCAGCATTAAAATTTCTATCCCTACATACTGTCTCTACATATATATATATATATATTTTTTTTTTTAATCATTAACAACTTGTCAAAAGTCTAGAATGTAAATTTACAGCCACCCCTATCCAAATCGAATACAAAGCGATCGGGGAAATAAAAAATCCTTCAACTTACCAAAATATTGACTTTCACCACAGAATAAACACTTGTTTATACCCGTTTACGAAAGAGTTGTTTAGTTGACTTTTGCAAGGTCGATTAAAGCGAGGTTGACTGTAAATATTATTTCATTCAAATTCAAACTTCAATTTCAATTTTTGGAACAAAATATGCAATGTCATGATTGAAACAGGGGGACACCTCTGTTGGGGCGACAAAACCTTTATCTCTTAAATGGCAAATGTTCAGGAGAGCGAAAAAAAGAGAGGGAACATGGCAGCAATGCACTATAACAAATGAGATTGCCTTTACTTTGACATGCCTTGCAGCAAGGACTTGGACAGGACATCACTTGACTGATTATCTGATATTAATTTTCAAAAAAAAAGTGAATTGAGACACCAAAATTTATACAAGTTCTGGTCACCCCTGAGACGATATGCCTTTCAACATTTCAATGATACACAAGAAACAAAACTAACAGGATGTTCACATCGAAAATAAATAGATAAAAGATATATACAGTATGCCCCCCCCCCCCCCCCAAAAAAAAAAAAAAAAATTACAATCAGATTTTCGCATTGATAACGCCCAATATGATTGATTGTGTCAATGCTACTTCAGGGTCTTAAAATATAACATCTTAGCTCTATTTTGCAGAAAACCCATTCAATTTGGTTAAGCAGTCACAGAGAAATGTGGATTGTTGTAAAGCATGTCATGAGTCTGATTCTTCCAAGTTTAGCACTTGGATGCTCTTGTGTGTGAACACACCAGAACTTGGAGGGAAGAGATTCCTAACATGCTCTACAAAATTCCTTATTTCTCTTTGACCACTGAAGCAAATCGAATGGGGATTTCTGTAGGATGTGGGAAATGAGTTATAGTTTCGTAATCTGAAATTGTATTTGGATTGATTCACTATTTTGAAAGTTATCATTTATTATTAAAGTTCTTATATTAAGGAGGGTCCCATTGTAATCTTTTTTTCTTCCTCTTCTTCTTTTTTTTTTGGGGGGGGGGGACATGCGGTATATATGTATATAATACACACAGTTTTACATTTCGAATAAAAAAAAAAAACCCAAAACATGAAGTGGCGGATCCAGGGGGGAGGGTCCCACCGGGAGTCCCCTTTTTTGAATAAAAGAAATAAAAAAAAAAACAATATTTTGCACGGGAGCCTTTTTTTAATTGCTTGTCAGCCGATTAAGCCCGGAAGTGGCACCAGATATATTTTTGCGGCCCCCCCCCCCCCTTACAGAATTCCTGGATCCTCCCCTGCTCACATATCTATAGACGAAATGAAGATCTCCCGTTAAAATTAGAAGTGTAACAAATAGTGCCTTGATCCTAATGTCTGCATCGTCATCCCGCAGGAATATTAGCTTTTATCACGGAAAATACTAGAATGTCATCATTGTCTTCCGCTACAGTACGAAAATTAACACGAAGCCCGTTTCAATATATAGCCAAAGGTGATGGGGGGGGGGGGGATTAAAATCTTTACATGACGCTCATCATCGACGGAAATAAATCTCGATGTTTGCGGAGGTGCCTCCTGAGGGGTTGCAGATTTGTGAGCTTCTCTTCAGGGGCGCCAGAAGAGACCAATAATTATCATTCATTACATGCAGGAGAAAGGTGTTACATTAAGATATATAGTTCAACGCACCTATCCAACTATGTTTCTTGACAGATGGGACATGAGTCCCAAAATTTCCTAAATTGATTGCTTTTGGCCAATACCATCCCCTCTGAGACATTTTATGTCCATTTGTATTTAAATCTAAAACCCTCTACCCCCATCCTTTAATACAAAGCTCCTTGTCGAATCTTGTCGTGGTTCCCATTGCTTCCTAATGTAGCGTGTTAACGCTGTAAGTTCCATAAGTGCCCTTCTTTGGGCAATGATTGTCTCTGCTACGAACGTCGCTCTCTTCTGAGCCTCTGTACGGTGTGCAGTCACGTGTACTGTGAAAATACGTGTATACTGTCCGTGGCTGTACAATGTTTCAGCTTCAAGTTTGTCTTATTTCTCCACTAGTCCACTAGTGCTCTTGTCAGTTCAATTCTGCATTGAGCCCATGTTAAGGCATAATTTTTCAAAAAGACAATATTTGCATATTTTTCTGATTTTTTTCCATGCTTTTTTATCAAAATTCCCCCAAACTATCATTTATTCCTCATTTCCTCATTTCCCCTTATTGCTGGAAATAGCGTTTTATATATATATATATATATATATATATATATATATATATATATATATATATATCATTATATATATATATATATATATATATATATATATATATATGAAGAGTTTGTTTGCAAAAACCGATATGTCCATATTTGCCAAATGTAGATATTTGCGATTAAAGGTCAATAAAAATAAAGAGAATAATAAGAAAATGTTTGCTTCTTTTGACCATAACTTACAAAATATACCTTTTTATGAAGTGACCAATATATCATTCAAAAGGTATTATTTTGCACTTTATGACAGAGATCGTACTTCAAAATCTTCAAAAATGGACTTATCGGTTTTTGCAAACAAACCCTTCATATATATATATATATATATATATATATATATATATATATATTATACAAACATGTATGTATAAATTATACAGCCATGATGGCAGTCATAATGACTCCAAAGTCGATCCTTACGGACATCAGAGAGGATATTTTGTTTAGTGGATTAATTCTAATGACAAAATATTGAGGGCTTTTTGTTTTGTAGATAATCTTTCAACAAGTTTAAAGCTTGTCCAAGGATGTCGTATTTTTTTCCATTTTAGATATCATCATACAAAACATCATGCCTTCTGCAGTTCCAAAGATATACCAGTGCTCTGCTTAATTTTGGTAAGAGAATAAACAAATTTATTATATAATTTAGTGATAGCACAATCGACTGAGTGTCCTTATTTAAAGTCAAGCTGGTTAGGGACTACTAATGCATTATTATGAAAAAAAACACCAATAAAGTTATCTGTGTACGTTTTTTCCAGAACTAAAGACAAGGAACGCAGATAAAGAGATTGAACGATTTAAAAAAATCTAAATCTCTCTTTTGTGCATCAGTGTAGAGCCTAACTTATTCTTAATGAGTTTGGACATTAACACGATATTTCAATTTCAATTTCAATTTCAATTTATTTTCATATTTCTCTATGAAAAAAATACATCAAATGTAACAAAATTAAATAATACATGATATTCAGCTAGGATGCATAATATTACAAAAATGAAATAGGGCCTATCTTATGATATCCAGCTAGGAGACATACATAGAATATTGCAAACATAATATTGTAAAACATAGTGGTCGATCTATGAAAGTTGGAATATGAGAATGAATGTTAAAGAAATATGAAGGAATCTACTAAAAAGCAAGCTTGTGGAGGGTATGTACCAATAAATTCGAGTTACATATTGAGAGGAAGAGCACGGGCACAACAAATGACCGAAACATAGAGAAAAAAATACAAATATACAGGGATATTGCAAATTCTTCTCTCGTGCAGGTCTGGAGTTGGATAAGCCACATGCTGTAAGCGGATGAGCCGTTATCATTTTGACAGTAAGAACAATATGAATCAATGTATAATAACAATGGTTTGGTTTAGATAGTTTTAGAAAATCATACATTTCGTGTCTTCAGAAGAGACGGGAAAGTACTGGGAAGAGAACAAATGCACCTGCAAATCAAGAAAAAATATAGGAGATGAATTAACAGTATGGGACAATGGGTCACCTATGTGATAAATTACCGCTTTACCAGATTGACGCTTAACCCATCATACCCCTTGAATTTTCTTAGTTTGAGTTCCTTTACTATTTTGATAATTTCGATTTAGTAATGTTAGGCTGTAGAGATAAGAAACTCTCAAGATATGCTCGGTGAATGTATATTCCCCACATCTAAAAAGATAAATGCACAAGCTGACGTAACATGCTTTTAATGTTCCACTTAAGTTATCACTTAATTCACCTAGTATGTGATGCAACGTGGTACTCACTATAGAATGAACTGTAAATAATCTATTTATTATAGTAAGTGCCGTAACATTGATCTATTGATCTACATTGACACTAAGTGATAGTACCGCTCCTTCCAAAGAATAAAGAATTATTTCATCAGCCCTTCTATGAATGAAACACAAGGTTAGCTCTTGAAGGAACGTCATGACCTAGAATTATATAAATATTTAAAAAAAGATCATATTACATAAGATACTATCAATGCCAAGATTTCTGCAAATAGTCAAATTAACATTCATCCAGGCATGTTATTTCGATTTTTCCAGAATGTTATTGACAGCGACCCCGTGAGACATTGAAAACACGCATTTCCAACGAGGACAGAACACGAAAACTCAACGTTTAATAATACATGAATGTCAAAGATTTTTTTTTTAAAGTCATATGCTACTATTCGTAGTTGAGGTGACGGCAGCTGTGATTTTACTATATAGTAGCGAACGCTAGAGGGCAGGAATCATTTATTTCGTTCAGTCTCGATCAAACCGGGTTTGAATAGCTTTCAACCGGCATTATGCTTTGATACACGCAGATCCAAGAATGGAGTACACAAAAGACTCTCGCAAACACAAACCCATGAAACATAAAGCAAGACAGAAACAAAACACACATACACATTTAATGAACATGCATCCAACAGACGTAAATATCAATGTCAACGTTGCTTTTTGTGTGTGTGTGTGTGGAGTTTTTTTTTTTGTTAAATGTAGATATATTATGTATCAAATATATGATGCATTTTTCCTGCAGTTGTGATTAGTTTTTTCCTTCCTTCCAATTGAACCTGTGGCAGAGTGATACTCAGCTACTCCAGCCTTGCCAGTGTTTTGCGTAATGTGGAATCAGTTTCACCCAAAATACCTATTCCAGCATAGGGATATTAGTCACCAATGGGGATATCAACAGAACAAAAGAGAGAATTTTACGAGCGAATTTTACTTTTTAATGCCTTATATGTACTTCATGATTACGTTCATATTGCATCCTCATACACGAACATACTTCAACATACAACTGACATACCTGATTTTTTTGTTGTTGTTGCAATTATCTTACTTTCTGATGTTATTTCACGCAACTAAGAAGCGATGATCATGATGGGGAAAAAAACAGACGTGCAAACTGTATTTTGCGTACAAACCCTTTGCTTCAGATGGATATGTTCCGTGCTACATATGAACTCTGTTCATGGATTTGTTGTTGTTGTTGTTGTTGTTGTTTTTTTTCAATTTCAAAAACAGTTGCAGGCCACATATAGGACTAGTCCAACTTACAACCTTAGGAGCCATGCGCATGCGCAGCAGTGAGTATCTTGCACGGATGCTTATATTCATATTATACGGGAACTAGGCGATTGCATTAGAAATGCCATTGAGTTTCATGTTTACTTCGTGGAATCAACGGTGTGACCTCATCGTTGGTACAATTCGGCTATCTGTAGTCCACACGCACTTTGTATCTATACCGTGTGTGTACAATCAACAAGGCCGGGTTTATATTTTCACTTAACGATACGAAAATGGATGAAATTCAGGGAATATTATTCATTGGTAGCACAAACAAGAATCATGACAATGAGAGTTCGATCGCAGAAGGACTGTTTATCTCAGAAAGAAAAAAATGAACTTCAAATTGGAGGTGTTAACGGTGTCACGAATGTATCAATTGCCACAATACGATATTCTTATGTAGCGCCAGCTACGATCCTTGCACGGTCTTATTAGTCTTTTTCGTTGCACCCTTTGTAGACAGGACAGAGCATATTCGCAAAGTGAAACAGCATAATATGCTACGCTCAGGGCTCCAGTTCACAGAATGTTGTTCTAACACTACTCTTCCTAACATGTCAAATGTCATGGCAATGACAAAAATCGCGATTCCTGATTGGCTGTCGCTACAAGAAATTGTTATTATAGCAAAATTACTATCCTAAAACGTCTTCAGATTATGAATTTACACACAGAGATTTTAAACGTTCCAAGTGGCTTTAGAAATATTTCTCCTTCAGTGCAAGAATTAAAGGCGACTCCAATTTTTCTGTTCTAAGCTGATTTCTCGAAACAGTTTTGAAAGATATCTTCCCAAGTATCCATTTGTTTTGAGGCTTGTTTCCTACATGTTAAAAGATTTAAAGGACGCATTATAATGATAAGAACTGTCTGTTGTCTATGTGCTGTCAATAATTTACTTAACTCATTCTCTACACTCTCTTTATTACTGTCTTTCTCTTTTATAACATGGGACACCCACACGAAGAAAAACATTATACTTATAGGTCTGCGATGTGCACACTTGATTTGATATAGGCTCACTAGAGTACGACCATGCATAATTAGACGAATATGACAGCAGAACTTTGGAAGCGCAGCTCAGTCTTGAAATCCTGAGCAATCTCACGAACAAGTCGCTGGAAGGGGAGTTTGCGGATGAGAAGTTCGATGCTCTTCTGGTAGCGGTGAATCTCACGAAATGCGACTGTGCAATATTTTATTAACAATCATAGATTGATGGGCATAATCATTATCATTTAATGATAGTTTGAGAGCGCACACATGACCAAGCATTTATTTTTGCCTTTATTAGGTCATTAACATTTTCACGTTCTGATGATAACCCGGTTTCATCCGTTTTCTTTACTCGCTCTGACCGTGAAAACTACAAAGCATTTGCTTCAGCATTTTATATAATTTTGTTCTGGAAATAGTATAATCACCGGCACTTGGGCCTTTCGAACAGTCGAAATGTCGAAAGGTACCATGCGGGGGTAAATATTTTTAATGCCCTCAATGACGTTTATCATTTTTTTTAACGACATCATCATAATATCAGAAGAAGAAGTAATACCCTCTTTCTCCCCCGTTAGGCATGATACATGATTTCATGCAATCCATTCCTTGTACTTTCTTTAGTGCACAATATATAAAATCTGTGTACGCATGGCATTAGTATAATCAAATGTGAGTATTTTTTTTTCTATGTATACCATTAAAGTGGAGATAAATCATTAATTCAGGCAATTATTTTTCAGTTTTGGGAGATAATCATAGTAATTTCTTTTATGGCAAAGCAATATGATAACAAATCATGCAGATCGTGTCGATAATCGGAAGCTTCAGCTCCCTTCACTTGTCCACTCGTCGATTTTCCCCTTCTCTTTGTGAAGACAACAAAAATTAATACTGTGTATATTGATGAATGTGGATGACAAGTTCATTGTAATTATCCCCCACGACCACACATACGCCCTCTCTCGACATGGCGTCCCCAAAGTACCACCATCCCCGCGGCCGGCGCAAACACATCCTCGCGGAGGGAGTTCGTCAGCGGCAGCTGAGAAGACAGCGGGGGCAGGGCGCGAGAAATTTCGCTGCAAGCCAGCTGTATTCCCCGAGGTGAGAGGTGAAAGGTGCCTCCTTTCGCTACCATGTATTACAACTTTGTGGCGGGGTCATAATGCCGGGGTAAGAGAAAGTTCTCTTCCGATACCTGAGGCATGTTGCCTCATCCCCCCCCCCCTTCCCTCAATCTCCACCCCTCCTATCTTTATTCCTTTCTATCCATGATATGCCTCTCTCCACTATTTGATATAATTTTCTATTGCCAATCTCTCTCTCCATCAATCTATCCTTCCCTCCATCCATCTATCTTTCTATCTACCTATCTACGTATTTATCTATCCATCCTTCTGTTCGTATTTGTTTTTTAAAGTGGGCCACGCAGTCAACAGAGCCTTTGATAATTCTCCTTCATACAACCTGCCCTCCTCCACAGCCATATAGCGAGAATTACTGTGGCCCAGATACGGAGCTATTAATAGAACAACACATATTAGCCCTTTTTTATGTTGCAAAGCAAAGTTTACATGGATATGAGTGTAAGAAGTGGGATTACTGGAAACAACGCAGGGGACTTGTGTATGCCGACAGGAAGGGTATCTTGGAAAAACATCTTAAAGCGGCAAATGAGGACTATTAGCCAAGCGGCCTTTAGTGTATATACAAAGAGGTTCTCTGTGCGAGGACCATAATAATATGAAAGAGCAGTACGCGCCGGTACATATAGAGTGCATTTAGCTATTTCCCATTTTGTTATCTGGTTGATTTTTCAGGCACGGTGTTTGAACTCTGGTAACAGCACCTGGTGACGACAGAGCTGGGATAAACGAATGTATGCACACACGCGCGCACACACACACCCACAGTCGAGTGCGCGAAAAGACTCGAACATTTGGGACGTAATTGTGAGACCACCTGTGCTTCGCACTCGTCAGTAATTGCTTTATGGAACACAATGCATCTCACGATAACGTAATTAGCCGTCTATATGCAAAAGCATACTTCCACCAAAACAACTATATACTGTACCCGATATACACATCTAGGCCGTGAACAATAGCCCATGCACAACAGGCGGATCCCTGAGTTTCCATAATTCAGTTTTCCCTTGTCCGAAGCTCTGATGTCATGCATGATATTGACGCAATCATAAATCTCATGATTTGTTTTTCAACTATAGGGGGACATGACCATGGAAACTATTGTGCAGTTGATATTTAAAACTGCATTGCAATGTTTGATATGGAAAGACAGATGATTATAGGTATCTAGTTAAAGGTATCATAGAAAGAGAGAGGGGGCTGATTTTTTTTTCTCCTATAATATACATGTATAGTGCAAACTCAGACTCATTGTTCGGAAGATTTGACTACTTAACGACAACACACGCATATACACAGACAGTGCACATATTTATACACACACAGACACACACACAACACACACACATGCACACACACACACACACACACACACACACACACGCACACACACACACACACATCACAACATATTCCTCGCACGGTTCCTTGCAATTACATAAGATTAGATAATAAGAAAGAAACATTCATATCGTTAAATGATATTATAATTACTGCGATCTTATCATGCCAAAAAATAAGTTTATTGTTCTACATGCTACGTGACTACAAATCTTAAATCGACCATAAGCTTTTGTATCAAATATAAACATACACCCATACATGATATGAATCATATGTTCTAGCACACGTACTATTACCTTTACAGATACAGTATATTTGAGGATGTATACATATCAACTGTATATAATAAATGTGAGTGTGTATGTGTGTATGCATAAAACATGTATATCACAATAGAATGAAATGAACAGCTCGTGATGACATTTTTAAGGGTCTCCCATTTTACTATGTAATATTGGATTTGATGAATATTGATTTCATTGTATTCCACACGTCATAGCTGTGAATAGCCCTGACCTTCGCCGCCCCTTTCAAATGTCTATTCCTGTAAAAGTACATGGACAATAATGAAACCCCAAGCGAACATTTTCTCATCTGTATATGATTAATCTTACTCTCCTTTATACCAAAAAGCAATAAAAATGCTTAACCTTGAACAGGCTTTTGCACATGCCGCACCGTATTCTTGTGGAAGTTTATACTTCAACTTTAACCTTTGGGAACGTAATTGCCAACCAGTCGTGAGAGGTAATCAGTCCTTTTTCTTTTTTTTTTTTTTTTCAAGAATGATTGTGTAAGAAGACTAGTTAAAAGGTTAAAGTGTGCGACTTTGTAAACATCGACTCTTGGAAACTACAGAAAAAAGAATCACGGCTTGATGAAAAGTGTAATTATCAGGGTTTTGAGACGCTTAATAGGAAATTGCAGATAAACTGTACAGGGAAGTCACGGGAAGAGAGAGATTTTTATATAGATGAAAA
Source organism: Diadema setosum (assembly GCA_033980235.1). Taxonomy (NCBI): domain Eukaryota; kingdom Metazoa; phylum Echinodermata; class Echinoidea; order Diadematoida; family Diadematidae; genus Diadema; species Diadema setosum. The sequence continues at coordinate 21,532,036 of CM067067.1, forward strand.
GTACGGGGTGGCTGCAACATGTCAGGGTCATCAGGATCGATCTCGATCGATATAAACTTACTGAAACGTATCTCTCTCTCTCTCTCTCTCTCTCTCTCTCTCTCTCTCTATCTATCTATCTATCTATCTCTTTCTCTATCTCTTTCTCTCTCTCTCTCTCTCTCTCTCTCTCTCTCTCTATATATATATATATATATATATATATGCATTATTACATAAGGAGACTGCTATCCTCAGTGACTTTGTCTTTGACTTTGTCTTGTTTAAAAAAAAATATAATGTGTCGAGAAAATAATATGATAAATGCGCCATTTCGTCATAACTGCGTCCTATGTTTGAATGTCGACTATACGTTTGATGCAATAATATGATATACAGTACCATGGGGAAAAAGAGAAAAAGAAAAGAGGATCAAAACAAAATGATAGACACGGACACACGCACACACACACACACACACACACACACACACATACACACACACACACACACACACACATACACGTACACACACGCAAAGCTACTAACACATGAACATTAATGAGAATGTGTGTTATATTAATGAGAATGTGATAGACACATTGCTTGATTCTCTAATTCTTACGTTCTTCTCTTCCGTCACATCATCATTAGCATTGTCTAAACATGAGAGGACTTTTCACTTGTGCTCGCTCCTGGCGCGCTTGTGATGTGATTACTTGTTTTTTATTTTTTGTTTTTCATGTGATCTGGAAAACCTTGGAAAATCTTTCAATATCTTTCACTTCCACACATCTATTCCATGCTGCGTGCGTATGCACTGGTATTAAAGGTCGCAAAACATGCTGCAGAGTAATGATATACTTTTCTTTGTTACGATTCAGTTACAGTTTCTCCTTGCATTTCTTTAACTTAAAGTATGTTTTGTTTTATTGTAAAAAAAAAATCTGCATTTAAAGTCTCATCTGAATATGCAAATTTCACATTATACTCTATTTTGTTTATATGCAAATGTCATATTGTACTTTTTTTTTTGGTCGAAAATGAAATAAAATGAAATGAAATGAAATATAGGCCGACGAACAAGTGCGATTATCAATATTGTATATCTGCACAGAGATGGCAAAACCATGCTTTAGATATACTGGGTACGTTTACATTTGTTTCTTTGTCATCCCACAATACATTTGCCGAATTTTTTTCTCTTCATCTTTGGGTGACATCATTGTGCGTCTTAGCGTGTTTGTCGCCCTACACCGCGCCTTTTCCTGGTGCTTGATGCTTGCTCTTGTTACGTCATCCCGGAGGACATGACCGCATCATCCGTAAAACGTTAACAACATCACCCTCATCCAATCGTTCGAGAGTGTTAATACGTCCTCTTATTTCAGCTGTAATACCGACACACTATCTTCCAGATCGATGTGAAATAGATAGCACTTCCATCGCGGAGAAACGTTCCACCTTCATTGAACGAGAGGAAAGGTCGGAGAGATGGAAATGAAATTTAGGAACATATTTCTCAGGTCCCCCTCCCCCATCCCCAACCAAGCCAATCTCTCCCTTTACTAGACCGAAGTATATATATTCCACCATCATACTGAATGAAGTATATTATATACCACAAACAGACAAATATTAAGATCGAGGAACATATACAACACAATCAAATGATAATCAACGAGGTTAATTACATCAGCATTAATCTTTCATTATCAAAATGATTATCTTTCATCATCGTTATCATCATCATCATCATCATCATCATCATCATCATCATCATCATCTTCTTCTTCTTCTTATTCTTATTCTCATCGTTGTTGTTATTATGATTATGATTATGATGATGATGATGATGACGATGATTATTATTATTATTATCAACATTATCATCATCATTAGTAGTAGTAGTAGTTGTTTTCTCATAATTAGTGTAAACATTATTATTATCATTATCATCTTATCAGTATCATCATTGTTATTATTCTAATCATTATTGCTATAATTATTTTTGAGGAGGTAAATGGAGACAAACAAGGATTTGGTCCTCCTAGCCATTTGCTAGCCGGGAACTCTTATTACCAAGTCAGGGGGGGGGGGGATGGTAAGAAGATGACGAGGGAGAAGTACAAATATCCTGGCAACTGTCGATTTCAGTGAAATATTTTATCCGCCCCCTCTCTTTTATAGGCTTCTACAATTATATTACACCCGCAAAAAGACAGCCAAGACAAAACTAAAGGTATCCACCCTTTCGTTAATTGCTCCATATTTTTCTCAATATTGAATGTTTCCCGATACGCAGTTCACCATCATGTCTTATATGTCTTTGTATCACGACGTTTATCTGAAATCTTAAAAAAAAGACAGACAGACAAACATGTAAAAATAATAACATTAAATCGATATGAAATTAATATTTCATAGGTGAAAAGGGCGTTTGTCGAACTGCCACACGATCTGCATAAAAAAAAAAATTAATACTGTATTTATTTTTTCATTGTAAAGTAATATCCAGTGCGAATAGAAACTCAGAGACAATTATGTGTATATCCTGATGTACACAAAACTATCTACATTTCTTATTGTCTCTGTAAAGTCCTGTGAAAAGAATTCATGTGGAAAAAACTGACCGCTGCACGGATTGTGTCTTTCATGCTTACCTTCATATACATTGATATACGTCCAGTTTCAATTTCCTAGAAAACCACTCATGGCCTTTGCTAGATTCCTGCAAACTTTCCCAAGGAGCTAATAAATGTGAATATATTCTATGTGATAAGAAAATAATCTAATAATCCGTCATCATTTCCAATGATGTCACCTACTTTCAACAATGTCTGTTCACTCTACACTCTACTTTGCTCTACTAAGCTATACCCTTGCCAGAAACATATCCCAGCCATTGTCACTTCTGACCTGTATCTTCGGTATCCAATTTTTTTCTTGCAACTTAAGCCAATATTTACGTTGTGAAATATATAGCTAAGCCTTTGTTGACTTGTTTATTTGTTTATTTTAGTGTGCTGTGGGATGCACCAGTCATAATTTTGTTATCAATTTTTTTCCTCTTTGTTTCGGACACGTTCCGGGTGACTTTTGTCAAATGCGATTGTCACTGTTAGTTCATTTTGACACACGTACCACATCCGAACGTGACAACCTGAATCTAAACGAATGGAAGTATATAGGGGTATATTCCTACATCCAGCATAAACACACTCATTTTCCCCTTTTCCCATAGAGTATATATATATATTGTATATATATATATATATATATATATATATATACATATATATATATTGATATAAATATATTATATATATATATATATATATATATATATATATATATATATATATATATATATATATATACATATATATATTGATATAAACATTTATTATATATATATATATATACATATATATATTGATATAAATATATATTATATATATATATATATATATATATACATCCGTTTATGATCATCACATTAAGATATTATGTACAATGATATATCAAAAACGTTGTTTTATCAAGATGTATACACAACTACTATCTGCCGATATATATTTTTAAGTCCAATATGAGATTTCTTTTTATATAAGAAAGAAAAAAGAAGAATATAAGAAAAAGAATATAGGAAAGTTTTGGCTGACCGCAGCATCTTTTCAAACCACGCACGTTTCATACTCACGACTGTGATTTGCCACTTGTCACTCACTTTAATATCATATGACCGGATTGCTGACACATCAATGGCGGGAACAGATTGATCTCTTCAATACATGTCATTTCAACTTAAGTAAATAGTGAGCAGTGTCGTGGGCACGTTTTCAGGCTTGGTGTCAGCGGCATTAGTTTTTTTTAAAGTTTTTTTTTTAATAGTTTTTTTTTTTTTATTGAAGCTAACCTGCACTCTGCATGACTCTGTCCCTGTCTACAAAATATTTTTCCTTCCGGCCGTTTGACCTTTGATACTCTTACAGCTGACGTGCATGTTTATCCTGTATAGGCTTAGCTCTGACTCAAATCCGGTGCTAAACTATGTTTCTAAATCTGGAGTTCGAGCTGTCTGCTTGGAACTCTTCGTAGTTTTCTTCTTCTTCTTCTTCTTCTTCTTCTTCTTCTTCTTCTTCTTCTTCTTCTTCTTCTTCTTCTTCTTCTTCGTTTTTTGCTCTTCCTTACTATCTCTTTGGCGTCCAACTCAAATCTGGTGGTAAACTATGCTGCCCTACTTTGGCAAAAGGAAGCAAGTGACATACCATCCGAATTTGAGTTATTGATGTTTTCATAATTCACATAATGAGCTCTTCTTCCAGGCCAAATTTCATGCAGAAAGACTCATCCTACTAAGATATATGTTAGATAAGACATCATGATAGTCCATTGACGTCAGTGTAAATGATAGACACATTTTGCTTTTTTTTTAACGAGAAATGTCACTTTTGTCACTTGCTTCCTTTTGCCAAAGTAGGGCAGTATGTTTCTAACTCAGGAGTTTGAGCTGTCTACTTGTATCTCTTCGTCGTTTTCTTCTCCTTCATCTCATTTTTCTTCTTCTTTTCCTCTTCCTTACCCTCTATTTGGCGTCCAACTGAAATCCTGTATAAACTGCATGTCTATCTCATAGATTCTACTCGTATTTCCTCTTCTTCTTTTTCTTTACTCTCTCTTTTGCCGCCAACTCATATCCGGTGCTAAACTATTTTTTTACTCTGGAATTGGAACTCTCTAATTGCATTTCTTCTCACTCATTCTCTGTAATTCCCGTCATAAGCTCGACCTTCTTTATCCCACCTTTCCTCCACGACTCTCTCTCATTAACAGACTCGTTTGTTCTGTTTTGTTTTTGTGGTTCTTCTTTTTGATTGTTCAGGCATTTATGAGGTTTCAAAGCGAAATGTCAAAGTTGGTTATATTATACATATACTAGCAAAAGAGAATCGTGGAGCTGTTATTAACATCTAATCTGGAAAAAGATCCAGAACTTTAAGGTGTAATGATAATATGTACTTCTATTGCTCCAAGTCCACTCTGTAGAGTGCTCAAAGCCCACGCATAGGGGATTTGTTTGTTTGTGTGTTTTGTTTTGTTTGTTCATTTTCCATCTGAGAAGATGACTGGATAGCCCATATTCAGCTATGCTAAGCTGGTCTTCCATGGGGTCCAGTTGGATGTGAGGCGGGACCACTTCCCCGGGCTAAACACCCTGCTCTTTGCGATGAATGAATGAAGCGGGATCTTTTACGTGCATGAGTTGTTACTCTCTCACACACGGGACCTCCATTCCGAGTCCCATCCGAGTGACAAGAGTGTTTCGCCTCTTGCTAGAGGGGACAGTATGATTACACACAACATTGCTCAGTCCAGACTCGGGTTCGAACCAGCATTTACAGTGGTTGCTCTCCACTCCCTGGGGAGCATTCCAGCCAGTCGCCATTTTCACATGCGCGTAAATGCTAATCAACCAAAATTTTCATCTTACCGGGTACGTAAACTCCCGGGTGGAGAGCAGCAATGTGGACAGAGTGCGAGGTTTCGCAAGTGTTTTTTTTTTCTCTCTATGAAACAGTGATATTATAGGATCAGCCATTCTGAGTGACAGGATGAGATGATGATTCGATCACCTCACACGTTTCCCATCGATCTGAACAGGTAGTCAAATAGAATAGATAGTACCTTTCGCATCGAATTACTGCAGTCTTGAAGTTAGCCTGGCAACGATACGTTTTAGGAAAAATAGCTGAAGGAGATGAATTGCAGATGTTTATTACACCCTTGCACACATGAGTAAGTGAGACTTGTGATGACTCTGTGAGAAGCTATTAAGATCAATACCATCGCGATCCTTCAGTGTGTAAACATGTTAATCGATGACATTCTTATTGCAACTGATTGACAAATTGCCCTACATCGACGTAAATTGTCAATCATTTGCGGTTGCAATAAAAACAACTCGACGCAAGAATTTCATCAGTTTGGGTAACATTCTTGTTTCATGTCAGACTTTTATCATTCTTCTGCCTCTTTGTCACATCCGATCAGTCTACATAGTTTTATAAAAGTCAACATACACTTATTTTTTTCTTCTTCTTCAGTACAATATTTAACATTATGTTCGCAATCCACTTAATGACGATTTTTGTTATCTTGTATATCAATTCAGGCGTTTGAACCGGTCGTTTGGGCTGTATCTACTTTGAAAGGAAGCTTTTCTATTGAAGTCATTGAATGATGCTAACTCCTACTTAAAAATTTGTCCTGCAAACAAAGTATTTTGGCTATGTGTTAAATTGTCAATCAAAGATTCTTTTTTTTTCTCCTATGCGTTCCGTCATTCTTATTTGCAGAGTACTATTTGCTGTGTATGTCAACCCCATAAATAACGTCAGGCTAGTCAAACTTGTCAAACAAGAGCTATTTTGAGGGAAAAAACGAAACACGGTCTGGGATTTTGAATGACAAAGAAAAGAAAATCCCCTTATGTCGATTTATTTTCTTGTTCATTCTGTTGAAAAAAACAACTAAAGTTTGAATTGAATTGACTTTTATTGAATGTCGAATTGTACTGTCCAGATGATCGTAGCATTCTTACATTATATTTCCTCCAGACATCCATGCACTTTTACACGTTTCGTTCAGCAATCATTATTTTTAGAGCATGATATTCTTGTGGTACGTTTATATAACGTTATGTCAGTAACGATCTGATTTGAATTACATGATCTTCTCTGCACGCTTGTTGCTCGTGCTGTTGTTGCGTCATTCACCAAGCAATATGACATAGTTTCCTCAGAACGTATTTAAGGTTAAAACACACAAAAAAGAACAAAACAGACTAAAACAAGGTATTACAATTAGTATGTCCAACAGAGCGAATTCCATGTCACAAGTCCAGGAATGTAATTTGATGATAATATTTGATATTTTTTTAGAGCGCCTTTTCCACTGGATACAAAGCGCTATGACATGCCATCCTTGGGAGCCATTGGCGATAGAATATAATTATTCAAATTACCTACCAGGCAGTGACAGTACAAGTCAGTGCATATATAGGGATTTTAAAGAAAGTAGATAAGTAAATTTGAGGTTTTCCGAAGAAGAAGAAGAAGAAGAAGAACAACAACAACAACAACAGCAACAACAACAAGAACAGCATCAACTATACAATGAATAGGTAGGATAATATTCAGAGAAAGAAGTCACTAAAGCCGTGTTCCATTAGCACTAACTGCTTGCCCTTGGTGATAGGAGAAGTGATACAATAGACATGGTGAAGGGCAGACAGAGTAAGAGGCTTAATTAAAATACGCTCTTCCGTCCTTCAATCATTAGGGAAATTCTGATATTTACGGGTCAACTCGTGCCTAAAGGACTCAATGCGATGGACGTGAAAGCAGCTCAGTTGTGGAAAGATAATCCTTTTCTATCACATCACTGTAAAAGAAGAAGAAGAAGTAAAAGAGCAGGAAAGAGAAGGAGTTGTCGCAAAAGAGGAAGACAAGAGAGAGGATGTCGTCTTTATGCAACCACGAGAACGTGGGAAAAATATTCGTATGAATAGGTCGCGATAATACACAGCTACAGAGCCTAGGTGTTTCTCAGCATTCTCTTACCATATCGGGTAGTGAAAGAAAAACTCACTCTCCGTGGCATATACGGTAAGCTTCCAAAATTCATCTCATACCTGTTTATTTTTTTTTCTTTTTCTCTACTCAAGAAGTAAAAAAGAAAAAGCCACCAAAATATAAATGAAGGCTTAAATGTAAGAAATCTCATCGCTTGGCAGAACACGAGACCAATGAAACCAGAAAAAGAGGAAAAAGGTAGGGAATTGGTAATCTTGGCGAGTCCTGTTTCGTGCCCGCGATGACGCACGCCGGGCCCGCGCCTGGCGGCTCCCTCGATGCCAAAAAATCGCGTAGTCCTCATTCTCGATTTCGGCTGAAATTCAGAGTGCCATCAATTGCCATTTTGCCGGCCGATTCCGTCGGAGTCAGCGTGAGCAGGACATAAATGTCAAGATATGAAAAAGATGTATTGACACAACAGGAACTCATTGATTGTCCCACAGTGCATGACAGGTATTTCCGATTGCTGAACTTTTGGCCGCTGTTTTTTTTTTTATTTTTTTTTATTCAAACTTTTTTTCTTCTTTTGTAGGCTATATATGCGTGTGGGTCCGTGATTGTATGTAGCTGGAAAAACAGAGGGAGAAAGGAAATGGCAGGATTTAGATTAAGGCATGTAGAATAAGCCTGCGGCAGAATTCAGCGTGAATGGTGTGAAATGTTTGGAAAAGTTAAATGAACGTCCATCTTAAAGGAGAGGGGAAATGAAATTAATTACGCAGCGCGTGTCCTGGTAAAAGTTAATTTCCCTGAGTTGTGAAAAATAATGTTGTCCGCATGCACCTTTATTTTTTTTCCAGGAAAACTGAAATGTTCTTCTTCTTTTTTTTAAGGCACCACTTCCTCATATCTCCTTTAAAGCAGGAAAAGGAATTTTTAAATGAGTAATATAGGGAATAATATTCCCTATATTCCCTTTATTATGATTGGAAAAGAAAAATGTAACTATTGTCTCGGATAGACTCTGATTAAACCTCATTTTCATTGAGGAGAGAGAGAGAGGGGGGGGGGGGGGGCAGAGCGAGAAAGAGAAAGAGATTTCAATTTCCATGTGTGTGTAGGGGGGGGGGGTTAGGACGAAACAAGTGACAATAGTGCGTCGGAAGTGATGTGATTAATTTATCTCCAACATCTCAAAACTTTGTTACTTGTTCATCTGCCGCTCCAAATTTTGCCGAATGGTCCATTTCCCCAAGCTCAAGAAAATATATGAACCAGCTATTGTTACACATCTTGATGACACATCTTAACACACACATTCGCATATTTATTCAGCATTATGCTAGATATTATTTTTTCCTACCTGTAAATGCTTTGGTAGGCTTTGAATTTCACTGACCAGATTCTTACATGTGTGTTCGTCATATGTCTGTAAATCTAGGTGTCATCACAATACAGAAAATTAGCCCTCACAAACAAATAGTCAAGCTTCTCTTGCAAGTCAGTGTTGAGATTGCCGCTAAAGGGAGCAGTCCGGATCGGTTGTGTCATCTACAATTATTGTAATATGACAAGTAGGGGTAGAGGTTGTGGTATGTATACGTTTCTTGCTACGGTATTAACTTTGATGCAGAACAATGTTTGCAGTGCGAAAAAAAAAAACACACCAACCAAACTGTGACAATGTATGACTTGATGAAACATTTAGCCAATGCGATATTTTTCAAAGGACCTGCTTCACAATTAAACTGTAGTTGTAGATAGTTCTGATTTATTCAGGAAATTTGAAGAGGAAGCATTCATATTATCATCTGCACAGAATGCTTGTATACAGCGAAAGTTATATTTTTTTTTCAGATCTTTTGTTGCCATGAGGCAATTACTTTATTCCCCTTCAACAACATTTTGCCGTATCAAACCAGAGCGTCACAGCGCTAGACAACCCCGCCGGACAAGCCCAGCCATCGCACTGATAAAGAGAAATCGGCCGTTTTTCATCAAATGAATTCGGAGTGTCGATATTGGAGCTCTGTTTACCACGGGTATATCCGGTGCGTGTGCTTTGCTGATCACGAAACATAGGACAACCATGAGCCAAGAGGAAATGGGAAGGTGGGGAAGTGGGAGGCTTGCTTCGTGCATTTCAAAGTTTGCTTTCATTCTTTTGATGTCCAGAGTTCAAGCCACATTCCTTTTTTTATTTCTTTTTTACTCGATTGTACATGCTGGGTACGGTTACCCATCTTTTGTGTACTAACAAACAGCAATATTAGCGTGTGAGTATTACTGGGCCTGATCGCCCGCAAGGCTTATTTGATGTTGATAGTTGGAAGACTACTAGCGCGCTGGTGAACAAGCTAGATTAGAAGGGCGTAGAATCCTATAAGGTCATTAGATCGATTGTGTCGTTTTGAGGCATACCTATATAGGTTTAGCATTCCTGTATACTGCACGTTTATTGAAGCGCGGCGTCCAATTTCCCGCCGCAATAAACAAATAAGTATATATTGGATATGTTTTCGATCTTCCTATATACAATGCGTAGCTACACACCGTGAAGAGGATGTTCGATTTTATTTTTCGCTCTTTAAAAAATGAAGGGGGAAAGAAACGACTCAGATACGCAAAAACATTTTCACAGCGACAAGCAAAGCGTTCTTGATTGTACCGCCGAAGGATGATTAGAAAATGATAGGCTTCCAGTGCGAGGATACAAAATTCAAACTCAACGTCTGACCCCATGCTTGGATCACTAAAAGCATCACATCACGAAATTAGGGATCTATTTGAAAAGCATCGCCAGCAATATACAAAACAAGCTAATACGGACCTTTCTTTTTTGTAATGCAATATAAAGGAAATGAAAAGAGACAAATCCAATAAGCCTTATACCTCCCTCGTTAACACTATAATGAGCTGGAATAAATTCCTCGCATAAGACATAGTGTCAAAGATATACTCTCCTCTATCACTAGCCCCCCCCCCCACCTCTCTCTCTATTCTCCTTTTACCATCTGCAGGATTGATGCTCCTTATTTCAGTAAGATATTTCGTTTCCGTAACGCTTCTGCTCATTCCCATCGACCCCTCCCTCCCAAAGGAGATAAAGGGGGGGGGGGGGGAGCAATATGTACTGCTAAGTCTATCGATGCACATTCAACTGCTTATTAACATCAGATGGACATGGAAATTGAGGAATTGATGTCTTGGAAAGAAATGGTGATACCGTTTTGAGGCTCCAAGTCTGCGCACTAGGGTTGAGAAGCACGCGTGCGTCCGCAATAGTACGTGAGTGCACACGCCTCAGGTACGTTGGCACATTAGGGTGCCAGTCAGCCGCGCGGCACGTCTTTCTAATCTTTGATCGACACGCCCAAAACGAATTCGGAGATGGTACTAAAGTCATTCTATCATTAGTCTCCCTCTCGCCCTTCTCCTTCTTTCTTTCTTTCTATCTTTCTTTCTTTCTTTCTGTCTGTCTGTCTGTCTGTCTGCCTTTCTGTCTGTCACTCTCTCTCTTCCCCATTTACATCTCCGTGGCATGTGAGCGGTGTTTGGCAGGGCACAGTAATTTAGTGATCGGATGGCGCGAAACGCAAGAAGGTCAGCCGGGAATCCCATTTCTATATAACTGTACTTACAGACGAATGCTTAATAGATTTTTATGAATGAAAATGCGATAATAATGAAGTGATATTGATATCGAGCGGGAGACGATGGAGGGGACACGGTCAGCGCCACGGGGCTGAGGGTTGGATGACACACATGAAAGGCCAAGGGGTTTGGGGAGGGAGGGGTGCACCCTGGCACCGTGGTCTTTGATGTGACGTTGTGTTGTCAGATATTCGCTGTAGAATGACATTCACAAGAAAAAAAATGTTCCCGTTGGGAACCATGTCTGTTTGCATTACATGTTATACATTATTGTTTTATTTCTTTCTTCTTCTTTTCTTTTAATCACCCTCCATTCCTAGATGTCTGGTATGGCATTCTACATCTTCACATCTTCAGTAGATTATCAATATCTTCACCTTCCTGAACAACGTCTCATGAGATCTTACATCCTATTTCCAAACTTTTGTTGTTATATTTGAGTCTTTCATGTCATCTCGCGCCAAGGTCATGCATCTCCTGTGGCCAGACTTCAATATAATTATATGGGGTACGTTCGCAAAAAAGGAATAAAGTAAATGAAGCTTGCAGCCAACAAAATCCCCTGAGATTTTTGTTTCCCCTCTTCCTATCCCACCACTATCCGGAATCGTCCCTCATATGCAAATGACTCGAATACTCTCTACTCATAATCAGTGGAACAGCATCTCTCGTTTGTACCAAAGCGGCGTGAACATAGAATGCAACCATTTCCTATGAACGCAAAAATGTCACGTTCTACAGTTGTAAGCATGCAAGGGCACACGATTTGATAAAATACCGATATTTTTCCCCTGCTATTCAACACGCTAATTAAAACAGCTCTGACTCTCAATTTGACATTCAAGCCAACGTAGACGAAAGGTCTCCCACCCACCCTCCCTCGTCTCTGTCTGTCTGTCTGTCTCTCCCCCCCTCTCTCTCTCTCTCTCTCTCTCTCTCTCTCTCTCTATATATATATATATATATATATATATATACATATTCATTTATGATATAAACTTATATAATAAATATATAGGTATATACATACATATATACATATATATATTCTGTGTGTGTGTGTGTGCTCTTTCCCGCTCTATTTCTCTGTCTGTCTGTCTGTCTATCTCTCTCTCTCTCTCTTGATCTCTTTCTATTGATCTATCCCATCTATCTATCCATTTCTCTCTCTCTCTCTCTCTCTTTCTCTCTCGTTCTCTTTCTGTCACCTGCTCCCCACTTCAAATTCTATTCATTCACGCGTCTCGAATTTGCCGTGTCGATATTACAGATACGCTGCACAAGTTTAAATGCGGATTTAATTTCCTGTAGTTCACAAACACGGCAAGGACTACGACTTGGTTTGTTTCCGCCCAACCCCCTCCCAGCAATCGGACGATAGCCGGCAATAAGGACCGCGTCCATGGCTTTCTCGGCGGCATCACTCACCATTAATGTCACACCGTGTCGTCCAGCAGTTCCCACGCAGATTATTAAGGCGTTCTAGTGGAGCTTAAGAAAAAATATCGAGCGCACACACACGCAAAACACACATATCATCATCAACATCATCACACACACACAAGAAAAAAGCAAGACCCAAACAAAATACTTATAGGCAGACAGCCCTATCCCCACCGATCATGTACCGTCGTCATTGTATGTCATGCTGACACAGTGAGGATAAAAGCTATACGCGGCTTTGCCAAGAGCACTTTGTCTGGAACTTAAATATCGATCATCTACTCATGTCGGCGCGAAGTAAGCCTAAATAGTCATCAAAAAAGTGTTGGCCCAAAGAAGAAGAGAACAAATTGCTGGTCACAATATACCCAAGACTTGTTTTTTTCGTATTTTCCATTCTATTTTCGCATATGGTCTAAGGCGTTTTCCAGTCACTTCGGGGCAAAATCTTTTACCCTTGGGTAAATGTTACAGGATGATAATTAATTGAACAGTGAACAGGGCCCTATTTCAAAAGTGCTTGTAAAACCCTGATGTGTGGATACTCAAAAGAATTTCGCAGCGAAGGCAAGGTAACGTTATTAACTGTCCATGGCAATTACATGCTAAAACAAATATTCACGGACGTGAATGGCAAGGCGAATTCATACCAATACAAAGAAGGGACAATATAATTAAAAAAAGAGACTGCTCAATTGAATATGATTAATGGACGTATACAAACATATAAAAAAATACCATTCCTTGTGAGTGAGTGTGTGTGTGTGTGTGTGTGTATGTATGTGTGTGGTTTCCAGTATTGAATGAATCTTCAGTGTGCTTCTGTAATGCGTAATCCAGCATAAATTCTATTAATTTCCCCTGAGTAAAGGAACTCATACGAAACGAAAAGAGCACGAGTATTATTCTTTTGTTAGTCAAATATTTACTTGTGATGATTTACATCTGCCTTGGCAGCATGGAAGAATGTGAGGAATATGAGAAACCTCAATGAAAACCACATGCTAATGATGACTGTCATGTTGCACATACAAAAAAAAACAAATAAATCTCCCGGGCCAGGCGTGAGCAGCCGCGAATCACAAATTATCCATCATTTTCAGGTGCGAGACTATACCCCCATTCGCGTCATTCCCGTGAAGTTCGTTCTGCCGTTCGTCACTATTCTCTGGTCCCCGAGGTTTGGATGCGGACTCAATTAATGGCAGGTTGATGCGCGCTGCATGCATATTATAGCCAACGTCAGAATTCCGTATCATGAGGTGTCACGTGAGCGAATCAAGCGCAGCGCGGCAGCTAACCAGTTATTCTGGACGATAAGGTTTTAGCGGGGACTTTGGGGCGACGTGCCCGGAAATACTTGGTCGATTCTCCATTTGGCTAAGTGTTCCGCTAGCGTCCGCATTCCACCTCACGAAGGGATTTTGTCGTTCATTCGCCCTTCTTCCCTTCCCCTCCCCCTTCTTGTTTTCTCATTTTACAGTTTAACTTTTGCATCTTTATGATTTCTTCACAACCTTCTCCACCCCCTTTTTTTTTTCTTCAACTGGCATAACAACTAGAAAGATGTCCCATACAGCGAGATATACGTATACTGGAATGTGCTCCTCAAATAAAATGCAATGCATTTAATCTCTTTTTTTTTTCATTATTAATGCATCAGCTTACCCAACATAATGGTTATCTCACGAGATACTTGCTCATCTGATATTAAGATCGCGTCCCATAACAGTAGTAAACGTTTTCCAACTAATTACTACTTATGCAACTTATGCAATTTCATGAATTTGAAAAATCATTACTTATACCGTAAAGTGACTTCTCTGTGATAAAGATAAAGTGATTAGGACACAATTGCGGCGGCAGTTCAAACAATATAGAAATTGATGTGCTCTATTCCTACTCTTCCTACTGTTGAGTGGGATCCATGGATTGCGCATTGCAGTTCTTGTATTCAGAATTAAATTACGTGGCTTCATGTCATTTCCTGACACGATCACTACATTGGAAAACACCATGCTTGTGGGTGTGTTTAGTTGTGCATTTTGATATTGATACACGCAATTCGCAGTATTATGTTTAAATGATAAACCTTAACTTAACATACAATACAACACACACACATACACACACACACACACAAGAGCGCAAGTACATCAGCAATCATGCTCGCAGACACACAGACTTAAACACACAGGTTAGAAAATAGGAAAAACATGACATATTTACCGGCAGCATAGTCGAGAAATTGAATTAGGTCTAATTGTTAGCCTATTAAGAGCAAGAAGCAATATGAAATAAGTAGTTTGAGAACGGAAAGAAGCACTGAAGTTATTAAAGAGGCATCTCTGGAATCTCAGTCACTCCCAATGACGATGATACGATAAACTCAGATGTATAGTTTTACTCCCTTCTGATTCTTTTTTCTTTTCCAGAGCTTGAAGAACTTCATATCTAACAAAGATAGTAACAAATGTGAAATAATATTTCATCGCCAGGTCGTGCCATAATTCATGTGTTTAATATTTTGATCCAGTCAGTCCCAATGACGATGATAAGATGAACTCAGATGTATAGTTTTAATCGGTTGAGATTCCCTTTGTTTTTTTCTTAGTTTGAAATATTTCATATCTAATGGAGACAGTAAAAAATGTGAAAATAATATTTCATTGACAGGCAGTGTCATTATGTTGATAAACCAAGATGCCATAACCGTATGAGTATATGCATGTAAGAGAAACGGTTGCTTTTATTATCCTCAAAAGGAATTCCTCCTTTACAGTGTACGTATGAATGTGTGTCTGTGTTTTATATAGTGATAATATTTAAGGGAAAACTGTAACTATTATTTCATGACATAACTGTTATGACTTTCTTTTGTGTGTGCACATATTGGTGTGGGGGTGTGACTTGCACACATAATCAGCTCAACTAATGTGCACATCAAAGAAATCATTAGAAAATTTAATTTGTCATGTATTTCTTGTGTCAAGTTCAGTTTGATGAAACTTATACCAAGTTGCTAGTCTGATTATACACTTTATAGGGGTCAACTTGAACGTTGAGCAAGGGAAATGTGGCATAGTGGACAAGACTCTTGACTTTCCAAGTTCCAAGTTCGAATCCCGTCGAGTGCCTATACGTCCTTGGACAAGATGTTTTTACCCGCTATGTCCCTCTAGACACATGCGTATATAAATGGGTAACTGGCAAAGCTTTTTATAGGATGGAAAGAGTGGAGGGACCTTCTGGTAGAACAGGCATCACTGAATAAATTATATTCTCTGGATAAAGAAGACTATACTCAGTTGCTTTGACGGATGTTCATCTCAACTACGTTCCACCGAAAAGACTAACCAAACACCAACGTTTTAATCCCTGCATCTTGCACAAGGATGTTCTGTTTTAATTAAAGTTACCTGTAGGTTCAAGCTTGTAGCATATCGTTTGAAGATGATAGTTAATGTGAAAGGAGCTACAAAAGCGCCCACTGCCTGTAAAATTGAACACCCTCTAAAACAAGAAGTGTTAGGATTGTGTGCAATGGTGTTCATGTGGCCTTTTCAAATGTTCTGTCAACCAGAACAGATTAATCCGACATGAGAGACCCTCTTTATACCAACGTCTCTTGAGAATCACTCTTTCGTTTATTCTTTTCCCTTTACGCTTTAGATATCTGGAATGGAATTTCCTTCGCCTCACTCCAAACCACGTTATGCCCTCTATAAAACTCAGAGGGAACATTCTGCAGGTTGTTGAATCGCCCAAACGTTCATCGGCTTTCTCCTTCTCTCCACTTCGGACCCGTTGAAGACAAGAGTGTCGATGCATACCGCAAAAACCCGTTGACGGTACCACTGACATAAATAATCATTTCCTACTCACGCATAAGCCCATTGTTTGCTGTAGAGTTTCACCAAGTCGGTGGTTTTACTGCTTCTAAAACCACAGAACATGCACTTTCAATTCCATCGTTGGAACTACATTGGACTTTCACCCATGAATATCATGCGTACACTTAAAACACCTATTTTTCCCCTGAATCTGGTGTCTATTGCAGGATAGAAATTGAGCCAACTGTTTGTGTTTGTACATTATCAAGGAAATCCAAACGTGGATATGTAAGGATTTTTGCTCCTCCCTTCTTTTTTTTTTTTTGTTCTTTGTTGTTGTTTTTTTTTTGTTAAGGAATACAGCGATGTTGTCTTGACAAAGAAGCTGTTTCCATGGAAACGAAATACCTATTATAAGGAATTTCTATGCCATTCCACGCAAATCAACAACGGAAAACAGACAAAAACTGAGAAGAGGGAAATATGCAGTAATACTTCATTCACGGAGTTGCGTAAATTCTATTGGCACATGAATGACTAGATCAGACCAGTAGTGAACAAAAAATACCTTGGCATTTTGATCCGAAGTTGCATTATCAGGCTGAAATTTAAATAAACTTTTCAGTAGATGGTAAGGCTGTCTTTACCAGTGCATGTGTTAACATGTTGACATACCCCATTCATCGTAAGACAGCGTTTAGATGATTTCTTACTGCTTGTCCTTGATCGAATGTGTCTATATTTACAATGTATAGATTGACATTCAATTATGGCAGCATTACCAAAGCGCCACTTACGCTATCGATCGTAGCAGTGAAAGTCACGTGTAACTCTATTTCACCATGGTAACCGGCTTTGACGGATCTAGGGTAAACTAAAATGCATGCTCGAGTGTTCCGACAGAGTCCCTGCTGTGGGTATGGATGGACCTCCACTTGTAAACAAGTTTGGCAGCCGTCTCCACACAATCAATATGAGTGTTTCAGGCCACACCGTCATCGCAAACATAAGTGCTATTTCCTAGTCCAGGATCTTTCTTCTTTTGTGTCACTAAAAATTTGTTTGAAAAAAAAGAAAGATTCAGACAGAAAATCGTAGACAGTGTCCGAAAATAAAGACCAGAATCGTTATGGCTTGCGCGAGCATGTTAAACACTCCCCTTATTTTCCGGAGCTTAATGGGACATGCTCAATTCAGTCGATCTTATTTCCCCCACTTTTCTTCTATCATTTTAGAAAACCTAGATATCGAGGGGGGGGGGGGGAGATAAGCCATTTTGTCCTGGTTACAGAGGCTGCTGCGTCCCTTTTAGCACTGTTTAGAAAAGCAAGGGGAAGAGCGAAAAGTGCCAGGGAATGACGAGAGCTAACGTCTCTGTGCGCCACGGCGCATTTTATCGTCGGTCGATTCGATCGCCGAATGATCGATCGAAGTCAAGAGGTGAAGTGGGCGGTCTCCAACCCCAATGACCGACGTTTACGAGAAAACGTCTGGAGAGAGGTGTGGGCTGCTAGCACCGACACCCCTTCACACTCAACTTGTTCTGAAGAGCTGATCTAGATTACAGGTGTGCACAGCCAAAGGAAACACGTGAAAGAATGAAGTAAAATTCTGCGAAAGGTTGTAACAGTTCCCAGCGCTTATATTTTAACCTCTTGTGGTTCCATTTTTTTTCCTGTCATAATTGATGTCAACCTATTCAGGGCGCTCTGTTCATCAATTAGGAGATCGTATTTTTGAAGGGGACTTTGTTATGCACAGCCATGGATTTTCCCCTTGCCTTTTCACAGATTGCTGCATACACCCACTCACTCTCACGTACACGGATATAAACGCAGGATGATATATGACAAAAAGACAAAATTCAAAACATCTATATTCTTGCTGTTTTGAAGCTAAACACTCTCAATTTATTAGCAAGATGTAGAAAATGTCAAATAGAAGCGATATCAAAGAGGTTTTCGCAGACGCTTTATGCTTGCGAGGGCGCTGAAGTAGGGGGAGGAGTTGAGATCGAATGGGCCTTCATTGAACTCAGCTGACATCTCTGTAAATATCGCCGGTCCAGTGTGCCGCTGAGCTCGCCCGAGTGGCATCAACAAGACGCACGGATAGGGATAGAATAAGCTATCATTGTTCATCCTCTTGTCTTTTGCAGAAGGAAGGATAAGAAAGGAAAGAAGAAGGAGAGGAGGAAGAGGAGGGGAAGGAAACGACAGAGGGAGATGAGGAGGAAAAGGAAAAAGACAAAAAGAAAAGAAAGGAAAGGAAGGGGAAAGAAAAGTGGAACAAGAGAAACAGGAGGAGGTAAATGTAAGACATATTAGGAGAAACGGATTTGAAAAGAAGAGTAGGAAAAGATGAGGGGATCCATAAGAAGGAGCAGAGGATGGAGGGAGGAATACTGAGAGAAAGAGTAAGGAGGAGGAAGAGGAGGAGGAGGAGGAGGAGGGGGAAGAAGAAGAGGAGGAGGAGGAAGAAGAAGATGAGGAGGAAGAGGAGGAGGAGGAGGAGGAGGGGGAAGAAGAAGAGGAGGAGGAGGAAGAAGAAGATGAGGAGGAAGAGGAGGAGGAGGAGGAGGAGGAGGGGGAAGAAGAAGAGGAGGAGGAGGAGGAAGAAGAAGATGAGGAAGAAGAGGAGGAGGAGGAGGAGGAGGAGGAAGAAGAAGAGGAGGAGGAGGAAGAAGAAGAAGAGGAGGAGGAAGAGGAGGAGGAGGAGGAGGAGGGGGAAGAAGAAGAGGAGGAGGAGGAGGAAGAAGAAGATGAGGAGGAAGAGGAGGAGGAGGAGGAGGAGGGGGAAGAAGAAGAGGAGGAGGAGGAGGAGGAAGAAGAAGAAGATGAGGAGGAGGAGGAGGAGGAGGAGGGGGATGTACAAAGGGAGGAGGTAGAAAATATGAAGGATAGTTTTGAAAGAGAGCTGGGTGAAGTGTGACCGACTCTCAAGACATCCCATCGGTCTTTTGAATGGGTCGGGAAACACACTTACCCCTTCCGGCCGGTATCATCGATCCTATACCTGATGGCTGGATCCTCTTCCCTCCCCCTCGTCGTCAGGTTTTAGGTAACCATATCAACTCTTGTAATAACGATACTCTTGTTCAGCACATATCTTTTATGTCTCTGCCGACTCTATGGGCCGAGTGGACAAGAACAGCGACAACAACGACAAAAGTCACTCGTAGAGACTCAGATTTCATCAATGATCATAGTATACAAAAAAGCACAAACATCATCTTTCTCACATACCTCGTCCCACTCTACTTCTCCAACCCCCACCCCGTTTCAGCGATAAGTGTTTACGACACAATATTCCTCAAACATGCATTCTCGTGATAAAGTAAACAGATATGATATCATGCACTGAGTGTTCGAAGCAGGTCATGGCACATTTTGTTTTATATCCTCAAATATATCTTTTAAAAACATTTCAAAGCTTTTTCACTTGTACAATAAACGTTTCTTTAGTTTTGTCGTTTATTTACATCATGTAGGGTTCCATGCGCTGTAGCGGACGTGATCATACAAAGTGGTCTATGAGATACCGATACCGATAGCACTTCACGGTCAGGCACATTTACCTTAAGCGGCATTTTGTATTCAACATAGCAATGTTGTGTTTGGTCACATAATGTTATGTAGACTATAAACGAACAGCGAACAGGATTTCATTAATGAACGATCTAATGTCGAATATGAATGTTTACTTCCTGTCACTTCAATGAGAATGTACACTCTGCTTTGAAATGAATGGAATCTTCCCTTTTTACACGTACATTGCATTTCAATTTACGTTTGTATACAGACCATTGTTGAGTGACCTTTAGAAAGGGCACATCAATAAACGTTGGTGGAAATGAACAAATTACTAAATCAGAACATGACATTTCAAGTGACCTAGTATTACATTTAACAATATGTTGTCAAGAATCCAGAGTTTCAAGGCGAAAGGTGACACATAGTTAATCGATATATTGTCTTTGAAAGTGAGATTCACATATTCACCTTAAAGATCGTATCTTCATAAATAAAAACGATACCGAAGTCTTTTGATACATTGTATGTGAAGTGGTTTACTTGATGTTTACTTTGATGTTTTAACTTGAAGTTTACTTGATGAGAAATCATAGGTTGAATGATAGTGTATATAAAATCAATTCAATATTGTGTATACATTCAAAACAACCACAGTAAACTTGGACAAACGCCTGTAAACCCAGCAATCAGACGTGTCAATGGGACGTTTTGCCCTTCCAACAGCAAGTAACTTTGAGCATTGTTGCACAGCAGCGTTGCGTTGTCATCGCTTTGAAACTCAAGACTATCAAATTGTTGGCTATCGGGAAAGAAAAGGTTGCAGCTGTTAATTTGCCTGAATTCTATATAGTATGATCAATTTACACTTGATTCAAGGCATTTCATAAATCGCCCACAATACTCTACCTTCATCATTATCTCTTTCTCTCTCTCTCTGTATATATATATATATATATATATATATATATATATATATATATGTTGGACCGTTTTGTGTGTGTGTGTGTGTGTGTGTGTGCGTGTGTGTGTGTGTATCTTATATATCATAACGATTGCATCACTGGCTCCTTGGAGAGACGTCAGAAGGACTTTCCGAATCCTCCAGGGCTTCCCCCGGAAGTACTTCTGCCGGAAGTCATCTCTCGGCATAGATATCGATTTGTATCTCGGTCATATTTTGTATCCGATCTCTTTCATCCCAGTCTCCCAATCTTACACCGCCCCACCTCTCCCCTCCCCCGCCCCAAACAATAAAGCAAATAAAACAATAAAACATGACATTTGCTCTTGCGACAATTGCTCCGGTCTCATTTTCTCCACGGACTTAGGGTTAGTGTTAGGGATGTGATTGGGTTTTATGTTAATGTGAGGATTAGGATTGGGGTCAGGTCTATGTTTGCGGGTAGAATTTATGTTTGGCTTAGCGTGCATATATTTCATGGGAGCAATTGTTGCAGGAGCAAATGTCATGGAACCCCTCCCAATCCCCCCCCCCCCCCGCTAAAAAAAAGAAAAGAAAAGAAAAACATCCTTTGTGAAACAGAAACAATAGCCAGAAACAAAAAGAAACACAAACGGCTTGACCGGTTTGTTATCTTGAAATCTAAAAATCAGTTTGGCTTATCAGGGAGTGACGTAGTTGAATAGTTTGCGGTGGTTGTCATGACAGCCAACAATTTGGCTTATGTTTCTGGACACCACAATGGCTCTTTGTCTTTCCGGACAGGATAAACAAGATGCAAAACAATAAAAGCGGAAATGACACCAAAAAAGAGCAATCTAGCATAAGTGGGAAGAACAATTTTTCTTTCCTAAGCTACGACAAACCCAGCACATGAAAATCTCTGTGTTTGATTGTAAAAGGGGCAATCTGCATGTATTCGATGAAAAAAAAAACCCAGAGTGACATTAAAAGGATAATAGAGTATTGGTGGAGATTAGGATAAGGCTTTTAATTATTTGCGAGATACCAAGAAATCACTGTGAAATGATGCAAAGCATACCATTCTAAGAGGAATCCGAAGTTTATTTAATTAAAATTGGTTTTGGAATGGCTGAGGCATCCAAAAACAATGTAAAACAAAGCGCTTGTAATAAAAGGTGGGTCCAACCTTTTTGTTCAGATATTTCTGTTTTGAATATCTCAGCCATTTCAAAACCAATTTTCATCCAATAAACGTTCTCTGATTTCCTCTTGGAATTGACGCCCTTTCACATTTCATGTGCGGTTTCTTATTATCTCACAAAAAAAAAATACTAGAAACCTGAAGTTAGGTATCAACCAAAACTATACGATCCCTTTACATAACCCACTGTGCTATTACTAGTCAGTCGACAGATAACTTGGGTGATTGTTGTCAACTTTTGATAATCTTCAAAGTAATAAATGGAACAATGAAATAGAGGGTTTTTAGTGACGCATACGATAGTGATGTATTCTTTATTGCTTGAAATCGCTCTACACGTTTCCGTAAAATACCACACATTTCTCGTAATAGCTCACCCTTCATGCCTCCTCTTCCAGCAATAAACGCTCATTAGGGGATTATTCCATGCTTTATGCAGCTGGTATATGACACACACCATAGATATCATTATGGCTGTGCTAGGTTTAAAAAGACATTAAAGTTGTTATCCTCAAGCTATATCAAGGAGTTGTTCCCTTAGAACGATTTTTCCATAGTATCATTACGAAATTATTACATCTTCTTTTTTCTCTTCGTCTCTTTGTAACTGTCTCCCCTCTCTCTGTTTCTCTCTTTTTCTCTTTCTTTCTCTCATATCAAAGCAAAACGAAAAAACTAAAAAAATATCGAGCCCAAGGACGAGTCATTTTGTCATATATTACTTTGCGCAGGACCGTATAGGACTCTGAGACGGTTTATCTCGCTGTTAGTGGGGCAGATATGTGAAAAAAATGCTCACATACGGCGGAAAGTATGAAATTTTGTATATAGGGGTATTTTGAGGCGCTGATTTCAAAAATTGCCGGATCCAAGAGATCTGACCACGGGGTCGGCCGCCATTTTGAATTCCAATATGGCCGCCGTCAAAGATCCCTATCTTCAGTTCTGAATGCCATTGGAATAATAAAAAAGCAGGGTGATATGATGACTTCAATAACAGACTTATTTGATATGTCTGACAAGCTGCACGGCAGCCAATTTAAATTTTTATACATATTTGCCATGTTGGAGTGTTGAAAATCTCTATTTCGGGTTTGTAAATTAGGCTACCTGATTGAGCGCGCGTTTGTAACTGATAGAGTGCGCGCTGATGTGTTTACATTGTGCGTCAGTGAAAGGTGCATTATGCTTCCTTTTTGCTGCACTTTTTGACATGCCCGTGAATGTTAGTCGTGATGTTTGTCTTCGTATAGCCACATTGGAATTCAAAATAGCAGGCATTGCGTTTGTCAGACACATCACATTAGTTAATATTTTAACTCAGTGTGTTAAAATACTTGTTTACACCTAATTTCAGGGTCACTCACCACTTAGAAATCGAGATAGGAATTTTGAATATTTCGTCGAGGCGGCCATATTGGAATTCAAAATGGCGGCCATTCGATGTTTGTCAGACACTCCGAATCAATCTGTCATCAAATTCAATATGTCAAAACGCTCATGTGTACCAAATTTTGGTGCCACAGGTCATTCAGAACTGAAGATAGGGATCTTTGAATTTGTTTTGTGATGGCGGCCATATTGGAATTCAAAATGGCGGCCGACCCCGTGGTCAGATCTCTTGGATCCGGCAATATTTGAAATCAGCGCCCCAAAATACCCCTATATGCAAAATTTCATACTTTCCGCCGGATGTGAGCATTTCGACCAATTTTTGTTACATATCTGCCCTACTATGTGACGTAGTCACAAGAACAAACCCATTAAAAGAAGAAGAAATAGGTTAATGACCAAGCTGATGACTGTCAAATCAGTTGCCTTCCTAAAGCCGACGGAAATAATTTGAGTCATGAGCACGATGGAAACAACCCAACCATGCCAAAAATAAAAGAGAGAGAGAAAAAAGAGAGGTCTTATCTAGTAGATAATGTAACCCGTCTCTTGATCAAGTCATCGAGGGAAAAACATGGATTTATTCACCCTAGAAGGTGCACTTGGAGGGTAAATAAAAGTAAATGAGAAGAAAAAAAATGTCAATAAGTAAACAAAGAAGCTCCCAAAAAGCTTGAAACTCAAGCCAGATCTTCTTAGCATATTAATGTACAAAACACATACATAATATATAATTATGTATATATCTATATATATCATCTAGCTGCCTACACACACACACACACACACACACAAACACACACTCACACAGACACATCATTATTGTTGTCATTATATATACGTAAACTTATTCATATCGTAAACTAGATGCCGTTAATGGAGAAATCTTTTCAGCGGCACAAAAACGCTCATGAATTTATCACGTTTATCTCCAATCAGTCCATATAACAACGCAATGACGTAAGCAATCATGAGACTTATTCATGCTTTCAAGGATTTAGTTGATTACAAGAATTCTATTCTTGTGTCCTCGGTATTATTTTGGCTCGAGGCATAAAAACAAATAAAAACAAAACAAATTTAAAAAACCAAGAAACAACAACAACAACAACAAACCCAACCAGATAGGTAATAGACTGCATTACGTCATGTACAAATAGCCACAGCAATATATATCATTGCATCTGCATGAAAAGGGAAGGGCAGAAAGGTAAAAACGAAACCGGTCACTGACAGCAACGTAAATATAGTACTATTATATCAAGAAAACACACACAAGAAAACAAAAGAAAACAAGAGATAGAGAGAAAGAGAGACAGAGAGATAAAGAGAGAAAGTGGCTTGCAAATTAATTTCTATTCAAGTACGTCATAATGTAGCAATGCAAAGCGATGGATAGGATGTGAGTGCAACGCGAGACTACTAGCAACCCGTCCCAAGGCGTTACATCACTCGGCTTACAGCGGTGAATCATAATCGTGGCGTTGTTCATTTTAGGATGAAGATCGGCGTTACTTGCGTTCTTTTGTGTGTGTTTTTTTATCATGTTTTTGAGTTTATAATCCTCGTCTCAGCAAACAAATATTCCGAATTTTCTGATTTTTTTCCCCCACGGCAGCACAAAAATAGACCAAGATGATAAAAAGAATTGCTCACGGCTGTGTGTGTCTCCGTGGGAATGCATGTGTATAATCATGTTGCTGAGAAGTTGTTGGTCTTCTTTTAATTTCAAGATAAACAATCTTTTATTTGGATATGACTTGTAATGGAAGTTATGGAATGTTTGAAATTTGTTGTACCATAATCAGTATGGTTGTTGTTGTTGTTTTAATTTCAGTAAATGGTAGCTCTCTGCAACTTTATTGGATAATGACTGAAAAAAAAGAGAGCATGCCGGGGTGACTAGTTAGTGAGAGAAAACTTTAAAGGAGACCTCCGAACGATTTTCAGATTTTTACATTTGAGCAATAATTACTATAAATTAGTTATACTGAGGACAACGTTTCAGAATATAAAAATAATTGGGATGAAGAATAAGAATATTTTCAAAATTCAAAACGAATTGCAATGAACAAGGATGATGTCATGGCAGAGTCACCATAAGAATGCATGAGTTGGGGCTCAAGGAAGCAGAACAAAAGAAGAAGGCATGCATAGATTATACACAGGAGAACTCGCAAACAAGAGGTATTGTAATGGAATTACACTGGTACATTTCTGAAATATATGAACCTCCTATGTCATCATCCTTGTTCAGTGTAATTTGTTTAAGGTTTTTCAAAGCATTGTTTCTCTGCTCAAGAACCACAATAAATTCTAGAAATAAATGCATGGAGTTGTCGATACAGTTGTACATGATGTGAAATTATGAAAATCGTCTGTAATGTAACTTTAAGTGTCATTATAACAGGGGGAGGGGGGCACGGGGAAACATTTTCGTGCCATTTGCATCTGCCCTCAATGGCTGAACGGAGCAATTATGACTGACATTGAAATGCTTAATACTCCCTATAATTGGATCTTATATCAATTAACATATCAATCTGAATGAAAAATTGTATTTATTCCTGTTCTCAAGCACACACACACACACACACACACAAACACAGACATACACTTACACGCTAAGAGATGCGTCACTATACGAAAGTTAAAATGAACTAACACAAAGTTAAAGGGGTGAAATAGTTTTGGTTGTAATGGGGATTCAGATTTTTAACTTTTTGAGGGATAGTTTGACACCACATTGAAGAATATACAATTCTAAGAGAAATTAAAAGTTTGTTTGATGAAAATAAAATTGGTTTTGAAATGGCTGAGAGATCCAAAAACACAGTAAAACAAAGTAGTCCTAATACAAGCTGGAACCAAACTTTTTTTTTTTTTATGGGACATTTCTTGACGGGATTTGGGTTCAAATTCAGACACAGTACTATAGCTTCAGCTATAGTGACCGCTACATACAGTGGGACCTTGTCTAATATTTTGCTACTATTCATTGATCTGTAGATGTACTATGTAATTTGTGTGGAAACTTAATGACTAAATAACTAAATGAATGAATGAATTATTGATATTGCATCAGCCTCGTCCGTGCCCCTGGCTTATTTGTAGAGGATCTAAAAAGAAAAAGAAAAACAAAATGTATTATAATACAAGCATTGCGCTATCTCCTTTATTCCATATACTCACTCCATCACATCCGGATAAAATTAAAAGAAATCAATTGAATTATACATGCAGCATTATAGATGTTTTGCCTGTACAGCAATGCATTAACTCGACGTGACATGTACCAGTTGGGGATTTAACATGGTGCTGCAATTGACAAGATGATTGATTATAATATAGCAAATTCAACTCCCAAGGAGAGAACATTTTAACAATGGTGAAGAGTGCAAAACCACGGCAGACATAAAAAAAAGTATATTAATTTCCATTTTCATTTGCGTCTTGATTTCTTTTTAGTCTAGCTGCAAGTTTGAAGAGTTTCTCTCTAATGGAATCATTCCTACCGTCGCAAGGGAAAATCGTATGTTATAAAAGAAAAAAGAAATATATGTTTAAACATAACTCTCACACACATGCACATAATCGCAAATATGTATATCATTTATGTATTTATATCTTATAATATCTACAAGGTAGTCATGTTCCATATTCTCTCTCTCTCCCTCACCTTCCATCTATATATGTCTGTTTAGTTTATTTCTAATAAATTTTGTCTATTGAGTTGTCATGTTTTTGTACTATGTCGATCTAAGAACATGGATTCCGCAGTAGCCAATGAGCAGTCAAAATAAAACCCCAGAGGAAGCGGGTAGGAGATCAGTTACGATTAAAATGAGTTACTGATGTGTAAGAGTGTGTGTGTGTCTGCATTAACGTACGTGAGCGTGTGTGTGCGTGTGTGTGTTTGGGTGTGTAGTGTGTGTGTGTCGGTGAGTGTGTGTGTCGATGCGCACTTTTTTGATGATGTTGCAGTGCATCTGTACGTATACGGTAACGAGTGGGTTGAAGTTGAGAGGGGAAAGCAGAGCGAGAGAATTATTGCGTGAAATGTAGGCAAGTTAGCTGACAGGCAGGCAGTGGAATAATAACAAGGGTAGGAGTGGTTAAGTGCTCCATTGCTAAAAAAGCACCGGAACCACTATCCATTTGCAACATTTGGGCGTAAGGCACTCTCTTCAAGTGGCCGCGCGCCGCGGGGAAGGACGGCATGAGCATGGAGCTACCAAAGAGACTCTTTGGTAGCTCCATGGCATGAGAGTCCCGGCCTACAGATACATCAAGCCCGTGGCGTATACGTTTCCTTGTACTCGACTATGCATATTATCAATTTACGTATACGAATATTCAGGACGTCAACAACACAACAATGGGGGAATTTTCATACTCGGCACTAATATAGATGTTTAAATCCAATCAACTTGAAGCCGCAATCTAAAAGTAGAATACAAGCACCATTCCTTGGGGCTGTTTGCTGGAAACAAACTTTGTTTGTTCATTTGTTAATTTTGTTTTTTAAATCATATTCCTTCGAAAGTGAGAGGACTTCTCTAATTTCTCATGGATAAACTTTACTACAGCCCTACAGTTGCCTTGAAGGAAAGTGACCACACTTCTTCTGAAGGAAATGGCATTTTTACGTCCGTACTGTGATGTGTTGAGGATGCCTGTATCGCGTTGTCGGAAAACGCGTTGGTGGTAGAGACAACTCCAATGGACTACAAACAGAGCACCATTACACCAATGTCTTGTTTGACAATAGAGGATTGTAATTTTTGCGACATCCAATAATTGAAGCTGCCAGCAGACAGTAAAACAACAGCAATAACAGCAATAACAAAACGAGCCTTTTTAACATGAGAGTTATTTCTGCTGTATCAAATACCACTTGACAGTTTACAGCAAAATTGCAAACTATCCTATGGGACCGAGATTTGCCTTTTCAAACCAAGCTTCCATAGGAACAGTCATTTTTCATAAGGACAATTCTTGAACTTTGCGCTTTTTCTTACAAGCACCGTGTAAAGAGAAACGAAATACACATACAAAAAGAAATACAATTACCTCTCACTGCATAGTGGTTATTCCATGTATTATAGTTTGTGATACGTTCATTTTGTAAACTGTCTTTAAATTGTTCATTTTATATAATTTCTCTGTGTGCATGTCTATACGCATTTTTCATACAACCTAAAAGATCATTCACTTCTTTTTTGTTGTTGTTATTTATTCATATACCAAAAATCCTGGTCACTGTGATATAAAGGGAGATACGAGCTTGTCATCTCTTGCTCTCTCCTATTCACTCATTCGTTTCTTTACAGCTTCAGCTTAGCGTGAAACAACACTCATGAAGCATAATGATTTCTATTTTCTAAAAAAATGATGAAAGTACCCGTGTAGCGGCGATGCAGAGACAAATGGGGGGGGGGGGGTTATAAGAGAGAACCGCTTTTCCTGTACTACAGAGTATGTAAGGAGGAAATCATGAAAATATCAAGGGGGAACCACCTCAAAGGGCCTCCAAAAACACGGAAGTCTGCTCTTTCTATCACACAAATTGAATCTAGTTTCATTTCTCCATGCTAAATGACAACCAAAGGTGACCACAGAAAATATATTACTTCGATTTACCGTGCGGTCAGGGTTCCTGTGATATTCTCATCTCAAATAAAGAGAAGAAAAAAGAGGGAAAGGAGAGAGGGAGAGATGTAGGGAGATATAGAAAGATATAGAAAGGGTAGAAGGGAAGAGAGAACACACATTCAGCGAAAACTTTCATAGCGAAAATATGCAAAACATCTTTGTAGAAACGAATATGTCCTCTTTAAAAGTCCTGTTTACCTTTGGGAGCAGTGATTTAAAAAATGTTCAAGATATCACTTTTGATGCATAATATATGTAGGTCAGTTGTATCACAAAATATTCTACCGTATAAAATTTTTGCAATAAAGCCTAAAATATAAAGGAGATATCACTATTTTTCTCATTAAACCATAACTGTAGACGAATTAGTCTGGAAACATATTCATTATAACTATTGTTCACATTTTGTATATTTAAGAATGTTTAACATCGATTATACTTTTCAATTTTTTACATTGGTTGTTTCTATCCCTAACTCACATTTTAGAACTATTTTGGTGCACTAATGCAGGGTTTTTGTTTCATCTGCTAATGGTAAATCAAGTTATGCCTTTAAGGTGATATATATATATATATATATATATATATATATATATATATATATATATGAAATGAAATGAAATGAAATGAAATGAAAAGAAATATCTCATCTTGCATTGTTTGATCATGGTTTGTGTTGCAGTAGTCCGATAAATAATTCTTGATGTATATCTTTTGAAGACATCTCACGATCCATTCAGTGGACCTTTGAAGTAATTTCTTCTTGACCACTTTCAAAGTTAATATTCTTTTGACAAAATCTCCTTTATAGAGCTAATTTGGGGGGACTAAAACGTAATAAAAGAATGTGTTTTCTTCATCATATATCATTAATTTCTGTCGATGCCACGCCAAATTACAAACAAAAATACGATTTGTTTCCAGAAGTAATGGTGTGCAGTACTTTTTGTTTTGTTTGTTTGTTTGTTTTTTGTTTGTTTTCATGTCATACGTTGTATTCGCTGTACTTGTACTCAACTTATTCAATAAATTGTGAAATGGTTTATGAGAGAGCAAAATGAGGGAGATTATCTTGAAGGCAACATGATTCATTATTAACCTTCAAGTGAGCATATTATTACATCACGACTACACAATCACTAATAATATTCATACGCAGAAAAATTCAAAACCCCACGAACACACACACAAACACATACTTTGTATATTTATGTACAATGTATGTACGCGTGCACGTACGTGTGTATGGGTGCATTTGTGTATGTACACGTAAGTGTGTATAAGTATGAGTATGCATGCGTGTAAGTGCGTGATGTTTATGTATGATGTATGTATGGGCATGTTTTTGCATATTTCATGTTTCGCCTAAAAACAGAACTGAGACTTTGTTTACAACCTTTGCTCCTTGCATCTCTACATTATGACTTTGAAAATTCAGGTTTACACATTAGAGATTTCAGAGTACTGATGACTGAGATGCATTTTAGTCAATATCAAAATAGAATTCAACTCAAAAGTGGAAGGAAAATAACCCAATCAGACAAAACTAAGAGAGTAGGCATATATGCATATCCTCACACAAATGCACAAATAGGCGAGATATGTTTAACATTTCTTTCATATATCAAGTACTATTAGTGACATTGAGCTCTATAATAATGATGATAATCTAGGATGAGGGTGTTTCATTGCGTCCGAGTCTTTAAACACGTTAACTGAGCTGTGCGCCTTACTCTCTTGGAAGGCGTGTTCTCATGAAATAACACTGCCAGCTTGATACCATGCAAGATATACCCAACTTTAACATCTGCGGAAACACGGCAAATACTCGACTCATCCAACATTTGATATACTGCCATCATTAAAGCGAGAACTCGCTGTAAGAACTTACCGCAGAAAGTAGCAATCTTTCAAGTCGCTCTCGAAACAACGATAGACGTATGTGGCACTTGATGTATCTAAGAGTGTATGAATTTTAATATTTCCTAATATCTTTCCAAAAAAAAATAGTCTGGCCAAGGAATGGACTGACAAACAAAGACGTGTTTGACGGGGCAGGTTAGCGATAGCCAATTTATTTCATCGCGGGGACATGTTTTCAAGCGGGAGTCAGAGAGACATAAAAGAGGGTTCTCGCTTCTCACGTACAATTCATCGCCCAGCTCTGTGGGAGTCCAACGGAGCCGTGGCGGCTGGTGAGCGTCACAGTGGCTCCATCATAGAGCACGAATGAATAGATGCGTTGCTTTAATGGATTTTTTTTTTTCTTTCTCTTCTTTTTTTTTTCTCCCTCTTCGCCATGTCTCCTTCCTTTCTCAATATGTCTCTCCTCATAGTGATAGTAACGCCATAAGCGGCACTTTAGACGTGTAATGTAAGATCATGGTTGCATTAGCGTACCTTTCGCCGCTTAAAGGGAACCATCACTCTAGACTTCCATAGCAGTTCGCATCTGTAAAACAAATAAAGCCGGATTTTTCCATGCCATGCTAAAGAATATCAAATATAAAATCAAATCCTTCTATAATCTTTAAATTGGCGACGCCTAGTGCTGCTGTTTATACAATTTGATGGCACAAAATATATCCTTCCACTCCTCCTGTATATAAAGGCGTAGATGCCAAAGTAATTTTTATGCCAAACTAAAGCGGACTCACGGGCAACCGCGTTGAGGAGAAGAACACTTTCCCTTTGTTGCTCTCTTCACCCTCCATTTCTTAGTGATATACTTCTTACCAAGAAAACGCTGTACCATTTTCTCTTTTATCCCGTCGACTAAAATCTCCCTCCTGCCAATGCTAAAGACGATGGGACTGACCACGGCTAGTGTTTCGGTGTCATATTTCGCACCGTCAAATACGCATCCTTCTTTCGTT
The DNA here is from genome assembly GCA_033980235.1 of Diadema setosum. NCBI lineage: Eukaryota > Metazoa > Echinodermata > Echinoidea > Diadematoida > Diadematidae > Diadema > Diadema setosum. The sequence continues at coordinate 21,564,107 of CM067067.1, forward strand.
TCAGTGTTAGATCCTTTCTTGCACCACGTTCCTATATACTCGAAAGTCAGGGCTACTAATTCACTCAATTTTGACCGACGGGAAAGAACTTTAAATAACCTCCGGACGCTCCGGCAGCAAAGGCTAATCTCAGAGGCATCACAAGTTCATTATCCCACCATAATCATCCTGTCTTTTCCACCTTAACGAGTTTCTAGCAAGCCGAGAATTGTATGAGCTATTCGATAGCTATTCTATATAGATAGATAAAACTCGCTATAGAAACTTTCCACCGTTGAAAAAATCTGCCTGTCAATTAGTAATAGGATAGGCAACAAAAGGTCATTCGGGCTTCCTCATGAGACTTTCACACGAAAATGCATTTTTACGAGAGGCCTTTTCATATATATATATATATATATATATATATATATATATATATATATATATATATATATATACATATATATATATGGATATATACATATATGTATGTAAATATATACAAATGCGATGTGTATAATTATGTGAATCATTTCAACAGCTGTTTTTCCAAAATTGGTACGTTGCTGAAAAGTCTGGTAAATGTAAGCCTACCAAATTTCAGAATCATAATAATACTGTTATATTGTGTAGTTTGCTATACATCACTCGCATGGTATATCGATGATAATAATTCAATATTCGTTGTTTTCAACTAGTCATTATATCAACAGCGAGTCTCCGGTCTTTTTCGTTACATCTTTTTCGTCTTTCCCCGTCCTCCTTCTCCCCCTCCTCCCACCCCCACTCCCGTCCTCCCACCCCACCCCCTCCTCTCTCACCATCTTCCATTGAAGTACAATCTAGCAGAAGGTGTATTGGCATACCAATATATCAATGCGGTCTATTGCGGGCATGCATATCAGTACTCCAAGGGGGGGGGGGGGGGGAGGTGTTACCCAATGGCATATGCATTCATGAGAAGCTTAAAGAGGGGACAAAATATTGTTACCGTTGTGTACGCATTAGAAGTAAGCAGCACTAAATGATTTCATGGGCTTTCAAAAGAGCCTCGTTACATTGTTTACGGAGCTTCTTTGGCAGGGTAGTCTTCGTATTATAGCTTATTTCAGCTTGACAGGACTGAATAATTATGTAAATACTTCTGAGGAAAGAACCTATCTGCAATGTGCAAAGAAATTGTGACGTAAAGCAAACCAATCCCTATTATACTGTCCTTGTGGGTCGGCATTGGTGTAGATCTCCACTGAATTTCAACAATGGATTCAAGAATGAAAGGAGTAGAGTTAAAAGCAGATGGGAAGATGAGAGAACAAAATGCAAGAGGTATATAACCATTTAAAGAGGCTAGAATAGTGGGTGGCATGATAACTACTCTACCTTACCTACAGTCGTAAGGCGATTAACCTGCAAACAACGAAATGAAGAAGTTCCTTTATTGCACTTCAGGTCGCCGTCTTGCTTAGAATTTTAGGTTATATCATTATCATTAGTATAATTGCTAGTATATTCCATTTGTGTTTTTCTTGATTTTTCTTCTCAGTTTTCCATTGCCAAGGAACCTGCAAACTACTAGCAGTGACTGAACTTTTAATTTCTTAGAAGGTGTCCTACAACAAGTATTCATAATGTGACATATTAGACACAATGAAATAATTCTCCAGCTTCAAAGTTTGATCCAAGCGTACCTTGTTGTATACTGTTCTGTTTAAAACAACTATAGGCGCATTATCAGCCCGGGAAACATCTCACCTTTGATTGATGTATGTGTAGTTTCTCTACAGTTTACCTATCTTTATTGAGAAGAAAATGAATGAATCAGTGACTGGATGATTGAATGATTACAAAGCTCTCATTACAATGCGTTATAATCCGTCCTATTAACCCCACTCAGCCAATCGGGGGTTTTCTTGCAAGCGCTATATACTCTTACGTCTATTTCAACAATTTTGGGTGACTGTGGAAATGTCAAACCGTTAGTCCTGACTTTTGGAATAAAAGGAAAAGGAATCTGAGGAATTAAAAAAAAAACACACACACACAGAAAGAACTTAAAAGCAAGTTACACTGGGCATTTTTGCGCGATGTCTCAAGATTGTCATGAAGCTTACAATATTTCGAGTACAATATATTTCTGCATTTGCCTGTCTATCTATCTATCTATCCATCTATCAGTATAATAATGATAATAACAATAATAATGATGATGATGATGATAATAATAATAATAATAATGATAATGATAATAAATACACACACACACACACACACACACACACACACACACATATATATATATATATATATATATATAACATATATAAACATATTATATGATATATTGTATACAGATACGTTTATCCGTATAGATATAAGTATGTGGTTTTTCTCTGTTTATATTTTTTATATCTATGTATATATGTAATGGTGTTTATAGATTTATGTCTTTGTCAGGTCCATGTACGTAGAAAGAACACGCCAAAATACACGTATATTATTCGAAGCTAGAGTACAGGGTCGTCTGCGTCTGAGTGACCTAGCAAACGACAGTATATCGTATACCAATGGTGGAGAAATTTCCCGAAGGGATGTTTACTGTAGGCTGAGAATAGATTTCTTCAAATCCGTCTCGTATCATATCGTGCTCATTAGCGGCTGGGTTCAGGCAGCTTTAACCGTTTCCACGGCGACAATCTCAAAATGTTATGGAGATTGTGTAAATTGGCATTGGCAGTGGAGGTAGGGGAGTTAATGACTGTCGTAGTTGTATGGTAGAAATGGAAACGGTCTCAGCATATCTTTCTGTAACTAGTTTTCTTTTTTCCTTCTATTTTTTTTGACGTGTAATTCTGAAACATCATTATGTTTCACTGACATTATGATTCGACTGTATGTTTAGATAAATTAATACTCAAGTGTCTGCGCTGATCCCCCCCCCCCCCCATACCATCTGACATATTGAGTCATTCAGTGAGATGGCATAATGAAAACAATGGATGGCTGAAGAGATTGCATGCTATCCAAAAAATATTTTCGACTCACCTAAAAGTCATCTGAACAGACACTCCAACAAACGAATGTGTTTAATTCAATTACCCTCTGACTAAGCGTGCGTTTATGCAGAATGCTCTAGGACGCTAATAAAGCTGTCCTCGCTACTAAGTGAATATATTCGAGTCTTCACATCACACCATAATGCTGAGAATTTGAAATAACGAATAGAGTGACTTTTATCTGATTTGTAGCGCAGTAGTTAATGGGCAGAAATAATTTAACTGAACCAATTGATAACATCAATATTATTGAAGAGCAAATTTTTGTAAAATGCTGAAGGACAGACAATAATATGACATTTGCATTTACATTTTGATCTTAATTTGCAAGTATATTTGTCAAAGAGACGAAGATGAAAAGAATTACACCATGTGTTTAGGTAGTAATCGCTTGTTACAAGGCATACACATACTAAACATAACAAAGCAAAGCAAAACCAGACGAGACGAAGCGAAACAACCCGTCTAATTTTACCTTGTTAGAAACAGATTTTGCCATGTTTACACAGCTTGATGTCTCTCGTTTTGTAGGCTCGAAGTTCTTGTTATACTTCTTGAGGAAAATATCTATTTTTGTGACTTAAGAAAGAAAAAAAAAGTAGAAACCACACAAAACATCAATCGTCCTCTAATCACGTTCTATTTCCTTCTTTGGACGACAGTGTATTATAGCGCCCTCTAACATGTCATGCTTTTTTTGCTCGCCATGCATGCATGCAATCTTTGTCCGCTAATTCCCATGAGCATAGGCACTTAACGTGAATGATGTTACAGAGTAAAGGCTACCTTCAGTCTGCCTAAAATCCGCGCCAGAATCTTGTCAAAACACAAGTTATTGGACGCGAGTCCCCCTGCGTGCTCCGAGACTATTCTCGCTAAACCCTCCGGAGCGTTGGATACACGTTATGTTGATATTTTCTCTTTGTAAACCTGGACCACTAACAAAAAATAGTCCTCCGCCGAACGAATATGATATCCAATTAAAATGTGTTTGCACAAGTTTTGAACTGTCAAAACCCGAGGGGATAAAGAGGAATGAGCTGTCAAAAGTTGCTGTTGATCGCAAACTAGTGTACCGCTAAGATAATCGAAATGTTTACATCTGTCGTAAAGAGCTCCTATTCTTTAAAAACAGATATCCGATGATGCAGTGACGAGTTGTAGAAGATATGTCTTCATCTCAGCAAATGCAATTTAGCTGCGTAATTCGCAACCTCCCTTGGGATTAACTTTGTTTAACGTCATGGCAGAGGGCTTATGACAATCGAATCACTTCTTCCCACTTTATTTCAAAGAGAAAATTAGGATGTTTTCAGATTTTAAAACTTTTTTTTTAATAAATAACTGCACAATCCAAATCTGATTTCAAACCAAGCCGTCACACTTCTGATATCTTGACTAGAAATTGAAGGGACTCTGTTAGATGTACGCAGAATGAAACACGGAATAACTGGTGAAAGCACAGTATTAAAAAGAGGGGGGAAATGTGATAAACGTGTTGGCTTTGTAAAAATTTGAAGCAGACCATGTTGAATTGGAAAAACTTATACATGTATGTTTATATCAAATGAATAGATAAATGGAATAGAACTGTTAGTTGCATACGTTGTGATATTTTGATATGCGTTCTCGCCTGCGCTGCACAAAGGCCAAACCACTCGATTTCATCAGGTAGATATTGTATACGAGTGCAGCCAAGCGAGCATTTTTTTTTGTGTGTGTGTGCGTGCGTGTGGGTGGGTGTGTGTGTGTGTGTCAGCATCTTTTGTATCTATTTACTGATCCTGAGAATCCTGTTATTTCCGCGTGAAAGTGCAGTAACCGCGCTAGTTGTGTGGCCCAGTCTGACGCTAGCGATTTATGGCGGTGTTTGCCAGGAAGAGAGGGGACATCTATCTCAACTCAGATTTGCTTTAAATCATTTTTTTTTCTTTTATCATTTGCTTTGTTTCGTTATTTTTTTTTTTTTTGTATTACATCTGTTTCGGTTTTATTTTCCGGGCCATATTTTCATCTTGCCTTTCCTGATAAACAGAACTTCGGGGATGCATTTCAAATTGAACCTGCAGACGGAAAGATAATGATAAAGCATCACACGCATGGGTACTAAGTATACCCACTTTCCATAAGAACAAAAAGAAACACACACACACACACACACACACACACACACACACACACGAATATACACAAACATAAATGCAGAAATAAAGAAAAACAACTCAAAGTATGGGCTTGTGTATAACAAGCTGAATGGTATAAAGAAAAGCCAAAATGTCAGAAAATAAAATCACTTCTGTGGTCACGAAAATATCATAATATGAATACATTCAGATTCACAGCTTTCCCTAAACTTATGAATGAGATAAGGACCAAAACCTGTGATTGGTTTTGCAATCATTAAGGAAAGATAATGCTGGTCGCTGTTCATTTAATGTTTCAAATGGGCCTATCATAAAGGTCAATAATTCAACTGCATGTCACCAGCCCTGCTTCTCAGCATCTACTCCTTTTCCAATTACTTCATTTCTATGCAGTCCCGAAAGTCACAGCATAAACTTGTCTTTCCGTTTACAGTGCTTGCCTTTACTGCCATGTTGTATTGTTTTTGTATGATACATGTATATGTAAATGTTTAACTGCAATAGTGTTTTTACTGGAAATGGAAAATAAATGGAAATGAAATCGAGTCATCGAACAAATAATTACCCGGCTCGTGTTGCGGCGTCATCTTTTCACCATAGTTGTCGTCTTTAAACTTTGACACTCAATCTTGACATGACGCCTGAAGATTTCGTTGAGTGGGAAAGAGTGTTAGATGGGGAGGGAATGATCAGAGGGACGGGGTGGGGTGGCTGTTGTGGGTTATGACCTTTGTAGACGATCGGTGTGTTACAAAATTCAGAACTGCTAGTAGTATTGTTTATTGCAGTCTCTGCTATCTTGCAGGGCTTAATTTCCATGGGAAAGCCCTTCGTCCGTGAAACTTTGGCGCCATCTACCCTGCCTACTGTATCTGTATCATCGCATTCCCCCTACGGGAATGCAGATATGTATAAGGGGTATTCTGTGTGTGTTTGAGAATGTTGACATCATGATTCTAATACAGGCACTTCGATGCCTAATCATACTTTGGCATCGTCGACTCTGGAAAGCATCGCACATTAACCTGTTTTGCTTCAATGTACTCTATGACATGTAGATAGTGCACGGCGACCCGACTTTTTAAAGTACGAGAATGTGATACCGATATTATCGTCAATGAATATCGATATCACCAGTTTCAAGGTGTCTCGCAAAGCGATTGACAAAGTTGACGGAGTAGCCGTGGAGTCAGTAACGTAATGCTCACACAATTCACCGCCAGTGATTGATGGTGATCTGACCCCAAAGCTTTGCCTTCCCCATTCAATTTGGAGAATGTCATGGCGGATTGAGACGGGTTTTGCGGGTCATCCAGCCCTGTCCTAATTAGAGATCATCTTTTCTTACTTCCGCCCCTTGATTCGGCGACGCGCCCACGCCGGTCAAACGGGGAGGATCGATGCTGAGAATTTGACGCGCGATCTAAGCAGGGGGAGGTTGTACGTATGATATATTATGCCTCCAGCGTTTTCTTTCCATTATCATCAGTGATAGCCCTTTTATTGAAAGCATCCAACTTAGCAAGGAGACGCGGAGAACCGCGTCATCGCGTTTTAGAAATGATGGAGCATCTCAACTGTCAATTCGGAGATACCGCAGCCGAAGCATTCTTGTCTGTGACGAAGGATGACATGTGAATTTAGGTACCGGAAATGGACTGCGATTGTGACGCCGTGCTCCCATTCTATCAAGTTCCACGTAAAAGGCGCCTACTTGACAAACAGTTTTTAGAATTTGAGAATTCCTTTTTGAACGGACATATCTGTCATTTCGTTTTGCAAATTAAATGCATCATTTCCGGAATGTAAAGTTTTTGCAAACAATTTGTGTGCATTTTTCACTTTTTTTTCAGGGAGCTCAGATTGAATCTTTTTCTTTTCTTTTTTTATGATGATGGAAATAAATCAACTATTGAATTGAATTGAACTGAATTGAATTGAATTGAATTGAATTCTTCTTCTTGGCAAATTTATTCTTTGAAGTGAATTGATGTTGTTACGATAGTTTGTTTAGTGATCGTTTCATGCTTGGTATAGCAAGGAAAACATAAAAATAGAGAAAGGACAATTTGTGTGGCCACAGAGTGTATGATCAGTAATTGCTTTGCTCTGGTAAACTTGTATTTTACAGATCCTCTCGTTTGCCCCTCCTGTTTGTTCGTTTTTTTTTTGTTTGTTCATTTGTTTAAACATTGTTCAGATGGGTATAACACACTTTGTAATTATTTCTGGTTGTGCTATCGTTGTGGCTATACAGTGACTTTTTCGTTTTCTTTCACTCTCATCTCATGAATTGTTCATGCCGAAAATTTCCACATTAATCTTGCGAGAAGAATAATTGCATGAAGGTGAAATGATGGGAACACACTGCGTAGTGCTACTTTCAAGATATGTTCCTATAAGCTATCTGCTGTTTCTTCCTCAGTGAATCTCACATCAACAGATTGGTCATTTACAGTATGTCCCTCCCCCCTTCCCCCCCCCCCCAAAAAAAAAAAAAATTACAATCCACTTTTCGCATTGATAACACCCAATGTGATTAAACCGTCTAAATGCTACTTCAGGCAAATTAATGTGTGAACACAATAGACAGAACTTGGAGGGAAGAGATTTCTGACATGCTCTACAAAATTCCTCATTTCTCTTTGACCACTGAAGCAAATCAAATGTGGTTTTCTGGAAGATGTGGGCAATGAGCTATAGTTCCATACCCTGAAATTGTATTTGGATTGATTCACTATTTTTAAAACTATTGTTGCGGAGGGTATTAATTTTTTTTTTTTTTTTTTGGGGGGGGGGGGACATACGGTATAGTGTTTCACTCTTGCATTAATACTGGAACGAGTGCTGGTGTGGCTCAGTCGGTAGGGTATTTGCCTTGCAATCAATTGGCTCGGGTTCGATTCTCATTGAATCTAGCTGAGCGATGTTGTGTGTAATCATGCCGTTCTCTCTAATAAGAGGCAAAAAACACTCTGTCCCCAGGATGAAAGGACATTAAAATGACGTCCCGTGTGTGTGAGAGTAACAAAGGGAAAGATCTCTTTTCACTTGCTCTCAAAGGACAGGATGCGGTGGGGTGTTCACCTACATACTCACGCCAGAAAACGGGCGAATGATGTCGACCCCTCAGGAGACCAGGCAAACGGTGTCAACCATGCGCATTGTGCCATACGAAGAAGATTAAACTCGAATTGCCAAAAACAGGAATTCTTACTGCTATACCGCAATCATACACATCCAAACTGTTATATACCGCAAAAAAAAAAAACTCCAAATAGATAAAGGAATAAAGAAGAGACTCTTATTATGGTTGTTTTAACAGTCTTTTTTTTAGATGCTCCCAGATTCTTTCTCACCTGGGGCCCATTTGTTACTCATTTTCTTCCAGACCCCGTGATATAGCTATATGTAGATGAGATCACACATAACTAATCACAAATATTTACAGACACACAAGCACACACACACAAGCACACACACACACACACACACACACACACACACACACACACACACACACACACACACACACGCATATATATCTTATTATTATTATCATTACCTTTATCATTATATGAAGAGTTTTATTGCTGAATGAGTTAAACGCCATTTTCAAACATTTTAAAGTACGTCCATCATCACATAGAGCAAAACCATATTTTTCCAGTCCTGTAATACCTCACTTGTGACATAACAAGGAATATTCTACTCATCTTTACATATACATATGTATGTATGTATATCCGTTATTATAAATAATGTCATACTTGGCTTGATGAAAGCAATATAGCATAAATCAATGACCAAACATTCAAAGATGAGTATGGCCAATGCCTTGAAAGAGAATGTGAACGTTTAAAAATGAAACAAAACATAATGAGCGCCGCAATGTGATCATTCGTTACTTTACCATCACTTTATAAGAATGAGTCAACCGAGTGCGCCTGACCTCAAGATGGCTGCCTTGAATAATGTGAAAAGGACGACGTGGTGACCTGTTTTGTGAGGATAAAAAGTGCTCGGGTGCCTTCGATAATTATGCGAGACAATATCTCGCGGGCCCCAATTCTCAATAACACCAAAGGTCCGAGGAGGATCAGTGGACTCCTTTCGTTGTCGACCCCGTGTCAGGTGGCATTCATAATGGCGAGACTGGAAAAAATCTTCCAGGGCATGGATTATAGAAATGTAATGGGTCTTTAACGATTGCAAACCTATTACGTCCTGGCGAGCCCATTACGTCCATCACCATCCCTTGTAGGAACGCTGGCGTTCTCTCGCAGTAGATGCGGAGGAAAAAAAAAGTGGAACTAACTCCGTCCGGGAATGGCTGTTTTAGCCCACATGCACGGCGTGTGTCTTGGGATGCACTCACGCCAGGGGCAGCTCCATGCATCAACCGGCGATGAGGTAGGCTCATATCATAAATCTCCCATCCCTTTCGCTTTCTTTTGCGGTTCCATTTTCCCCCTCCCTCATTCTCTCTCATTTCAATTTCTGCGGTTTTCCTTCGTCATTGTGTGCAAAAACGGGAACGATGCAGTTTCTTGACGATTCCATTAGGCATCGAGATCCCGGCTCATTTCATAGGGTACTGGCATGGTCGAAGTGTTTTTATGATTTGTACGTCGGTTTCCAATCTCATGTATTAAAGATATTTTGCTTTTTGATTAATCACATTTAAACTCAACTGAGAATTACGACTCTCGTGTTTTAGTGGAGTTATATATTACGAGGGAATTTAGAATGAGGAGGAAAAAAGTAAAAAAAAAAATACCGCTCAGTAGATATTTTAAAAAAATAAATCGATATTTTTAGGCGCAATGCGCGCACTCCTTCATTACATTTCACCCTCCCATGTGTGTGTTAATGACTGCAGACCGAGCTATTCATTTAATACCATCAGACACTTGACAGAAGGTAGTGCATCGACTGAGTTTCATACACAAATGCGAATATTAAAAGCCATGCTTAAATCACTCCTCTCTTATGAGATGAGATACATTTAGACTTCAAATACTGTATACTGTAATTTTCAATAGTTTTAATGCTTTGGGCAAACATATTTCGCAGTAGATTTTTTTTTTTGGCCAAATTTTTCAAGGCTTGACAAGACTATCACGCAACGAATATTACACGTCGCTTGAACATTGTAACACTGGATGACCTCATGTTATTTATTGGGGACCGTGTATGAACGAGCGCACGGACGTTCATACGACCGTTTTGGCATTTCTCCCTATCACATATCGCGACAGGTAAATTAACATACCGGAGCCGTGCTAGCTCGGGACCACATTCCTCACGACGGTGACTCGATTTCATTGTCATCGAAGGCACAACGGTTACCCCCGAGGGAATGCGTGCGTGAGGATGTGGGATGGCGGTAAAATGCTCCGCGGTAATTTTTGTTATTTTCACACCTCTGTGCGCGCATGCGCATAAACCTTGGAGCGGTGCTAAGACTCAAACGTTTTCTGTTGGATAGCATTGTTAGACACTGTTTTATGGATTGTATCTTATAGGAGCTGTTGTAGCTCAGTCGATATAAAAGATCACGTATCATCAATCAGGAGGTCTGTAGTTCTAGTCTCTTGAGGGGACCTAAAGTGATGGTATAGTTTTGGTTGAGATGAGGATTCAGGTTTTTGCCTTTTGCGCGATAATAAGAAACCAGTTAAATGAAATATCAAAAAGCATACAATTCTAAGAAGTATTAAAAGTTTATTTAATGAAAATCGGTTTTGAAATGACTGAGATATCAAAAGACAAAGCAAAAGAAAGTGGTCCTAATAAAAAGTTGGACCCCCTTTAATTGAGAGCACTTTGCTTTTTGATATCCCATGGGATGTAATTAGCACATATTACAGACACTTGTGACCCCAGCAATGAGATCGACGTACACGCATGCTAGGTTAACATTGATGATTATAAACGCATAATTCATGATTTAATTTCCTTTTACTAGGTTGTTGTTGTTGTTGTTGTTGATGATGATTTTTTTTTTTGGGGGGGGGGGGGAGGGGGAGGTTTTAACAGTACAGTGAGTGGTGAATCTGAGGCCTTTTTAAAGGGCACTACTCGACAAAGTCCTTTTCTTTGGCAAAATGAAAAAGAAGAAAAAAAAAAGGACCATTCATTGATGATGTTGCACAGTAGTCGCCTCAGAGTCAGTTTGCATAAACATGTACAATGATACTCAGAGGGAGAGTTCGCATGTGCCATAATACTCATCTTTCTTTATTAACATCATCGTTCCCGTGCCAAGTCTAGGATGATGATATTTGATAACCATGTAAGCGATATGTCTATATATCCGCTAGCTGGAATTTTAAGATTAACCTAGGTGTACGGTATCATATTATAAACACATGATAATCGGAAGTACTTCGTTACTAAACATTCCGTGCACGGAATCCTTCCTGAATTCCAAACCAAGCCAGCAACGAACAGCTCAAAGACCCATTTATCACAAGATTTCTTACGTATTTTGTTTTCCGTGTATGTCTATCTAACCAAATAACATGTCCAAATTCTAGAGAAAAATAGGACAAACAAAAGAAAACCGAAAAAAAAAGACAACAACGAAGCATCAATAGTCCCTTTGGGGAAAAGGGGGAAAATGTTTAGGTCATACATCAAGTTTACGTCGGTTGTCGTAAATGACAAGAATGCTGATAAATAAGCTAAAATTATCGCCGGCATATACTATGGCACAACTGAGTAAATGTTTGGCGAGCGCGCCGATATTTCTGCCTACGCAATCAGGCGATAACACAATGGCGTCCTTTTCGTATCGCCTTGCCATTGCTCACTCAAAACGCATGTCAGTACACAAAAAAGACGTTAAGCCTACGCTGTCCCTCCTTTTTTCTTCCTGAGTCGCATCTTTGCTTAGCGCAATCTTCTGATCTGAGAAATCTGCGTCAATCTTAAAATCATACATCAGAGCATCCTACACCCCCCCCCCTCCCACCCGAAAAAAAGAATCGCCTCAGTTTGGTCTCTAGGTAATTAAGGAAGCGCAAAAATGTTTGCTCAGTTCTCAACAAAATATTGCTCTGAAATGAAACACTGCCCTTTCTTCGCGAGACTTTTGAAATTGCTCAAAGGTTCAAAGTTCACTTCCTATTAGTGACGTCATTGATAAATGGAAACACAAAATATGATTGACATGCGTTGGAAGTTGTCTTCCCGGATACTGTAAACTTCCAATACTCCCTTTCTTGTGTATGAAAGTGTTGCTTAGACCAAAAGCACATCACGTTCGTTTGATATAGCGAGCAAATATCTATGTATATATCTAAATATCTTTATTTTGTATATATATATATATATATATATATAAATATATATATATATAAATATATATATATATATATATATATATATATATATACATACATCTGTTTGTTTATTTGTTCATTTCCATCTGAGAAGATGGCTGGATAGCCCATATTCAACTATGTTTAGCTGGTCTTCCATGGGGTCCAGTTGGATGTGAGTTGCGGCACCACTTCACCGGGTTAAACACTCTGCTCTTTGCGATGAATAAATGAAGCGGGATCTGTTACATGCATGAGTTGTTACGTGCATGAGTTGCATATATATATATATATATATATATATATATATATATATATATATATATATAATAATAATAATAATAATTTTATATACTTTTTTTTGGCATGTGTGTGTGTGTGCTTTTTGTTTTTGCTTGCATGTGTAGAAACGGTTGATTTTATTTCAATCGAAATACCTGGCTTACATGTGTGATAAAGGAAGAAGGGAGAAAGTCTTAGTCTGTAAGTCGATATCTAATTTGAACCAACATTTTCGTGAAGTAGCCACAAGGATGTTCTAATGCCTTTAAGCGTAGATTCAGTATGGATTACGTTTAGACACACAACTTCATTCGAAGAGAATATTCTGCCAGCATTGGGAAAGAATAAGGACGTGAGAACTTTGGGCTTCTTTAATACGGCGCGATGTGCGTTTTAGGTACTTCAGCAGCAAATCACTGTTGTAAGATGCCATGATGGTCAGGAGAGAATAAAGAACAAAATAATAACAAATACAGTCAGTCATTACAATGACAATTATGCATAAAAAGAACGATATTCATTACTGTGTCATGAAATCAAACTTGAGATACTTTACTAATTATTTTGCCTCTGTAACAGGATTTTATCTCGATATCCTTCTGCACGATCCTTGGCATATTTGACATTTCCGTGACAGCAGCTTAAGGTTTGACGTTAAGCCAAAAAATCATATCAACGCCAATTAGTGTACACAGGACCAGTTAAGACCTTAGCGCCTACACGTTTTCCTACACAGAGCTGACATTTACGGGGGAAATCGTATTACTCTAATTTCTCCCATGAATATCGGGGGGAGGAGAGGGCGAAGGAACTCGCATAGATGAACGCATTTGCCTTCATAAATCGCATTAATCTGGTTCACTTGAGTAAATCATTCAATTCATTACACACGCCCGTTAGAATACGAGCTGGCTTCGAAGAGAAAAACATCACAAAAGAACCCCACCGACACACGCGGAATAGCATGCGGATGACATTCGGGGCAGGATGGCGTGCTCCCTCCTTCGGGCTACTCGCTCAGTGTAAGCACGCCATTATACGCCCTCGTCACACAGAAGAACTACAGCTCGTCATTCTTTATAGTCCGGACATGCTGAGAGAATCTGTTGGCGGAAAATTAATGTTCAGTATTTTTACCTTCTTCGTCGTCAATCTACTGTTTACGACTTAATTTCGGATTAAGATTAGATACGACTCCCCTTTAGTTTAGGGGCTATGTTTATATCTGACGATGATATGAATACACTGGACAACTTTGCCTACGTGACTAAGTGTACGGAATAAACAACTACTGAGGTTTATTTATGGCGGAGAATATCTGTTCATTTCTGAATCAATCGATAAGACATGTTAGCTTGGCAAGGGGAAGTGGCGAAGTAAGGTTAACCAGGCGTCTGTACTGTACTTTGATGTACTTCTGTTCGTTTGTCTCTCCATCTCTCTCTTTCTATCTCCCTATTTTCATCTTCCGCTTTTCTTCTCAGCCTTTCAATACACCATGCTTATACATGTAGGGGCGCTGTGGCATAGTAGATATTATGCCCGCCGCACACTATACGACGACTCACGACTATACAGCTTTACTGACAGACTTCGGATCCGAAATGAATCACAATTTCTTCAGAATAAACACCGCTTGTTTATTTCAGATCCAGAGTCTGTCAGTCGTATGGTCGTGAGTCGTATAGTGTGCGGCGGGCTTTAGACTCCCGACTCGCAATCGGAGGATCCGAGTTCGATTCCCGCCCAGTGCTGACGTCCTTGGACAAGATGTTTTTAACCCAGCATGTCCATCTCGACCCAGATGTATAAATGGGTACCTGGCAACGCTAGGGTAAGAATTATGGCAGGTCCCTTTGGTAGAGCAGTTGCATGACTGAAGAGGCTATCATGGATAAATAAGACCCTTATTATCAATGTATGTTATTATGTATGTATGCACATGTGAGTGTGTTTATATGTGATGTGCATTGTCAATAATGATCATTGACAAGTTCTTGTATCGCAGTAAGGTGTGCCGTCAGGTGGTCGCTACGAATTGACACAAGTGAAAATAACAACAACAACAGTAACAAACAACAACAACAACAACAACAGCTCACAAGGATAAAATCATCGAGTACAGCATAACAAACTAGATTAGTTGTCATGACTAATAGTGTCCTAATACTGGGTACGGGGCACAAGTAACTGTATACTTCAGGATGCCGTGCTTTAACTCATAGAATCTTGGCATCGAAGTTCGGGACCAATTAGATATAAATCAAGAGTATTGTTGTGAGCGTAA
The DNA here is from genome assembly GCA_033980235.1 of Diadema setosum. Lineage (NCBI taxonomy): Eukaryota > Metazoa > Echinodermata > Echinoidea > Diadematoida > Diadematidae > Diadema > Diadema setosum. Next base: position 21,579,183 of record CM067067.1, read on the forward strand.
GGGCGATCCACTTGAAGCAGAATACGAAAACACACAGTCAATCCTTTTATCATTTTTTGCTCTCAATTCTTTATTGATAAATGTATGTGAGATAGACATTCCAGAATTATTCATCAGGAACACACAGTATATATAGCCACTGTGTGAATCCGATCTTATTAAAGGGGATGGCTAGTAACCGATCAGTGGGAATCAATGGGAATGCTGGAGGATGATTGTTTCAATCCTTGTGGGATTCATTTAAGAGTACATTATATATCTATTGTTGAGTGAAAATTATTTGCTTCAGAATGGTCTCCTATTCAAGTAATGTGCAGTTTAATGTTTCCAGGTTAGCGTGCCTGGTCAGTGACGGGGCATTAATCTGCACATTACTTGAACATGAGACCGTTCTGAAGCAAATAATTTTCACACAATAGTAGATATATAATGTACTCTTAAATGAATCCAACAAGGATTGGAACAATCATCCCTCAGCATTCCCACTGATTCCCACTGATCGGTTAATAGCCATTCCCTTTAAATGGATATCTTACACACGCATCGATTCTGTTTAGTTCCTTGAATCCATTTCATATAAATTGCCATTTGAGATGGGATATAGATAACTTGAACATAGGTAACAGCCATTTTATCTTTGCAAATGCCCCTTGCGAGACAATGTTTCCCGAGGGACCTTCTCCCTGCAAAATATCTGATCTTCAAAGTGTTCAACCCGGCCCAATCCCACACTCAATGATTGAACCCGTTCCATATACTGAATTCTGAAGTCCTCGTAGACTTAATACTCAGGCCGACAGGTTCCCGTGGGGAATGGGTTAGATAAAAGACAGCACCTGCCACTGTCATTGACACTATGATAGATCTATGATATGATTATGATCGACCTCTATATCGCTCGGACAGATTGAGAAGATGGATTATCATATCATAAAGAAAAAATATATTATCGATGATAATATTGTTGTCTTGAATTCACTTACAGATACATTGCTAAACAGATCATTTGTCACATGCTTTGCAGTAACAAGTAATGAATAGATCATTTTGATTCCTGTGTTTTGATGCACGCTTTGCTCTTGGACGTGTATAATGAGAAAGGCATGTAGGGGAAGAGACATGGCTTCGGGAAACTTTTTCCCAGCGTGTTCACAGTAAATGTTACTTTCGGGGTACACGAAATATAAGATATTTAAACATTGGGCGATGAATTTATAAGGTTATCAATGACGAAAGTGGGTTTAGAGCGGTGACGATCAACCTATTTTTTTATTTCACCCGTCCCGGTAGTTGCATTACGTCGGCGATATTTTGGGCCTTTCAGGGATCATGAATGGTTAGTTAGCCTTACTTCATTAGAATAGGTCTCTCGTTATATTTCTCTCTATTTTTCCCCAGTCATGCGTAGACGAGTTTATGTATTCCTGGAGAGTAATAAGGAAATAGGCAGACGGATCGAACATTGGAGGAAATTCTAGTGGGCTTTCTGATGGCGCAGATCATAAGGAGATATGGCTGGCGTAAACGTTGTGGACACCATCCGCAGGTGGAATCGTGGCAGCGCAAGATATATCGACTTTTAAAATGTCTGCTCTCGCAAACAGTGACATATGTTGTGATTCATTTTTGGAAGTGATTTAAGGAAACGCAGATTTTTAGTCTTTCTACTTTTGCATTCTTTTTTTACCCCTTCTTCTTCTTCTTGCAGTAAACAATCCTTGGGAGTCAAGATTCGTAATATCCGAAGTACTGTACGCTTTCTTTTATTGTATTTTGCCTAGTTTGTTGCCCGGAGTCAACTTTGTATTGGCACTTGAAACCCCGCAATGAACTTAAATAACCCACTTCTTGAAAAAGAAAAAAACCTCACCCTTTCCCCTCTATCTCTCGGATTGTGAAGACTGTTCAGTTTCTTTTCATGTGAACGACAGACAATAAATAACATCCTAGTGGATAAATGCTCACCCAGCCACTGTCGAAAAAGGATATGAAAAAGAAAATCACGCATGTGCAAACATTTCACAGCGCATCCATGAGAATTTTTTGATTTTTTTTTTTGCTTATAATTTTTTGGTATTTTATCTGCGTTGAGTATATTGACTACATAATGTACTTAATATGGATGTTGATTTAAACATATGCACATACAAACGCATACAAATAAATATCTATATATACGTAAAGCAAATAATGCATTAATAACAATATTTGTGATTGGTCTAACGGTATTACCAAATGACATTATTGCTTCCGTTAGACTGTTATCCCGTGTTCAACAAAAGGTATGTTATTAACTATTATTATGAATATACTTGATTTACAATAACAAATGGTACATGCCCTATAATGCACTATTCTAGCCGATATACCCACCAAATGCATGCCGGTAATTAGCCCTCGGGCAATTTCATTTCACCGCGGCTCACGCCCTCGGTAACATAAAACTGCACTTGGGCTAATTGTGTATTTGTCGTTCTAGTTTGGTGCGTTCAGGATCATTTGGGGCCTACTATTTATGTAATGTATATAATGATAAACGATTCATGTCAAGTGTACCCCCTGCCAGGATGAAAGTTACGGTGAATGAACCCGTAGGGTGACAGACGACGGACTATGATCCCATGGTGGAAGCGGAGCAAGTCAGTTGTGAATAAAACGACATTTCCCCTTCTTCCAGGCGAGGTATGTGACACACAGCCAATGCTTAAAATCATCAATGGGGAAGAAAACCCTCTTCTAACAATTTTTTCCCTCTCATTTCCCTCCTCTGATTCGAAGGCTTTTTAGATTATTGTCAGCGATGTTATTTTCAGCATCTTGGGCACGAATCCGCGGTATTATGTGCTTGCATAATTATTCCGGAAAGACTATGCCCTCTATGTCTCGACCTCCCCACATCAAATCCACACGAAAGAAAAAAAAATCCTACCTGAGTTTAACAAACACAGACAAATCACATTTGCGTCTCTTTGACGAAGTTTTGTAAGCTTTGTTTATAGTTATAGCTTTGAAGAGCAACAGACACTTTTTTTTACTGCAGTTCCAACGATTGATTAATGCATATTCAGTCGATTGGTATAAATATTATACCAATACTAGATATCCTTTTTTGACGAATGTTTTTTTAATGACAATACGACTGACTAATACAATGGATTATACAATAAAATGAACTAAGAATATAACTTTGAGAAATTGAAAAGGGAAATGTTCTGTCTTTATTTGCCCACAGTCACACTGTCTAAAGCATTGAACAACATTTCTCGACATTTTGTCCTGAGTGCTTCATAATAATGTCTCTGTCATCTCGTGGTCATCCAACTGAATAGACACCCAAGAGTCATATGGCCCACGAGCCAGACATTATAGGCAATTAAGGTCCACGAACTTGACACGAGGAAAAATAGGTCCACGAGCCCGACACTGCGTACATTAAGCCTCGTGAAGTCTTGCACTAAGCTCTTGCTACTCGTGATGACCCTGTGCAACTCGTAGATGAACTGCTTTACTCGTGCGTAAGTTATTGCGATTTCCATCAAACCTGACATCACTTGCATTTTGCTCCGTCTAACTCATGTTTCACTCTTTGCTATTATAGTCGTATCAAACTCAGTATCAGTTCCGCTTTAGGTCACTCGTACTAATGACGTATACACTAGCAAATCAGCCACGAAACACTAGCACTTTACCAAGCTTTCAAGAGTTAATAGCGAGTTGGCTCCCCAATACTCGTGAGTACTATTCGGCTTAGTCGAATGTTTAGTTCGTTGGTTTTTATTGTCTAACTCGTGAACCGTATAGCTCGTGGGCTTATTTTACTTATTGCCGAGCTAATAGGCATTGTTCAGTTAGTGTGTAGCTCGTGGGCTGTATGACTCGTGGGCTGTATAACTCTTGGGGTTTATGACTCTTGGGCAGTATGTTTTCTGGACTGTATAATGACTTGCGGGCTGTATGACTCGTGGGTGTCGACCTCGTGATGTGCATCCGAAAATTCACTCCAGTGAACACGTCTGATCGCCCGCATACCCAACCAATGGCAGCTGTCACTAGACGACATGGAACTTTTACATCATACTAAGTAAAGAATGCTGCCGACACTCAGCTGCATAGTGAATTAGATCCCAGAATATCTGTCAGCCTGGTGCATGTAATTCCCCTCAATTGAGTGTTGCAACTCAGGGTTGAGTGAACACGTGGGTTAGAAGAGACTAAAACTCGTTGAATGTACATGATTATATCTTCACCCTTTTTATTGTCATCCCGATTGTGGGCATAAAATTATCAGAGTGTATTCTTTTTTTTATTCAACATTTAACAGCAATAGATTCATTTTCTCTTTTTTTTTCGAATATTGCAAATATCATGTTTACAAAATTTAATAAACCACCAAGACAAGCTTGAAAACAGATCATGTTTAAAGGTTCTTACTAGGTAAAGACCATCGATGCTTTCCCACCACAAAAAAAAAAGAACGGCAGGTGGAAATATAGACTTTTAGCGTGTGAATAACAAGACTGTGCTTCGAACTACAGATCCTCGCCAATTAAAACAGTCACACAATCGCACTGACAAATTCATGTAAGCAGACACATAGAAAGAATACAGAGAGAAGAGAGGGAAAGAGAGAGAGAGAGGGGGAGAAAGAGAGGGAGAGAGAGAGAGAACTTTTGCAGTGCTTATATGGATTTGTTCATGCATTTTGTCGCTGTCGGTTTTATTATGTATTAAGCTCGGCCACAGGTACCACTGAGTTTCAGATACCACGTCAAAATCTGACGCCTATGCCGGTCTTGTGAGCGCAGTTTCTCATTCGGGGGACCCGCAGTGAACTCTTATTATCACCTTTAGTATCTTAGTGCATTTTTGATAATAACCTCAAGCTGTTCTTACTTTTCTGTCGTTTTTTTTTTTTTTTTTGTAATGAGTTTATTATGTAAAGGCACACTCGTCACAATCTAATTTGTAATGCACCATATAAAAGAAAACAGTTTTATTGTCATTAATTTCCCGCTGAATGGTTCAAATCACTGGGTCTAGTTTATTGTGACTTAGACTTTTCCCAGGGGAGAAACGTTCACATATTCCTCACAAACACTGAAGTCTTTTTTTTTGTACCCTCTCACATTTTCTTTTTGAAAGGGGATGGATGGATAGGGATATCAAAAATCGATAGTTAAACGTGATGTATCAGCTGTTCATTCAGTTGTTCGATCAATAAGATTTGTTTGTCCATCAATTAACCCATGCTTCAGGAACAAACACATAGCAAGGTCGATTTCGGAAACCATCCTTCATCCTTGCAACATTGGGTGGAAGATTCTACATGGATGTGTGCTTCTCTCACGCGTCGTTTGAAAATCATCATCATCTTCTTCTTCTTCTTCTTCTTCTTCTTCTTCTTCTTCTTCTTCTTCTTCTTCTCCCCCCCCCCCCTCTCTCTCTCTCTCTCTTTGTCAATGCACATGCCCATCTCCCTGCCTTTTTATCTGTCTGTCTTTCTCTTTGAATTTTCTATCTATCTATCTATCTAACTATCTATCTATCTATCTATCTATCTATGCATCTATTTAGCTATCTATCTATCTATCCGTTTAAATCTATATCCATCTATGCATCTATCCATGTATCTATTGTATATCTATCATAATTATATTATGATGTGGTGTTTTATTTAAATATGTTACATACGTTTTGACATTTGGTGATGTTAAATAAGGTTAAAATTATGAGGTTAATGAAAATTATATATTAGAAATATAATTATAAATTGAAATATATAGATGAGATATTGTTTTGTGTACAGTGATGACACAGGAAGGTATATCAATGAATATATTTATGAGTTGCAATCATTGTATAAAAATGATATCTTTTGATAGTGTTTGTATAGTTGTAAATGTCGGGTTAAAGAGATGGTACAGTATTGGTGGAGATGAGAATTGGGCTTTTAACTTTTTGCGAGATACCAAGAAAACACTTGTTAAACAGCACAGAGCATGCCATTTTAAGAGGAATTCAAAGTTTATTTGATGAAAATCGGGTTCGGAATGACTGAAACATCCAAAAACAAAGTAAAACAAAGCGATCATGTGGGTCCCACACTTATTAGAATTGCGCTGTTTTGGATATCTCAGCCAATTCAAAACCAATTTTCATCAAATAAAAGATGTATTCCTCATAGAATTACATGCTCTTTCACATTTCATAAGAGGTTTCTCATTATCTCACCGAAAAATGTTAGAAACCTGAAATTAGGTCTCAACCAAAACTATACGATCCCTTTAATGTATTATGTTGTTATGGTGTATATGTTATTGTATGTTAATACGAGTTAGTTTCAATCGATTCTGTGATATGTCTGTGGTGTGCCTGTGATGTATTTAATGTTTGTTTTGTTGATATATCGAATTTACAAAGAATTTCTAGAGTGGACAATAAAGTAACCAATCAATCAATCAATCAATCAATCAATCAATCAATCAATCAATCAATCAATCAATCAATCAATCAATCAATCAATCAATCAATCAATCAATCAATCAATCAATTAATTAATCAATCAATCAATCAATCAATCAATCAATCAATTCACCCATCTATCTATCTGTACAAAGCTATATCTATTTATGTATCTATCAATCTATTCGTCTACCTATCAGTCTTTCAATCTATCAATCTATCTACCTATCTATTTATCTATCTATCTATCTATCTATCTATCTATCTATCTATCTATCTATCTATCTATCTATCTACATCATATCTTTCCTTTTGTATCCCTCTACATTTCATCTACAACCAGTATCTTTCTACAGCTAACCTAGGCATGTACAAAACTCTATTCTCTGAGTGACATCACCATAACATTGGAGTGAATGATACGCTTTCTGAAAAAAAAAAAAAATCTGACCTTAACGTCATGTTGAATGGCACTTCGAGAATCTGTTCGAATCGATCAGTTAATGGCCACACAGGCAGCCTCGTCAAACATCAGAATGTTCCCTCGCTGCATTCACTCGCTTGTGTGGAAAGGAAACGATTGATTCGGGAGCAAGTTCGGCACTCTTCGTTTACTCATCCTAGACCCCCTCTCCCCCCCCCCCCCCCCCACCAATATTTACCAATGGAACGACATCTTCCGTCACAGACAAATAACTGACTTCACTTCGCTCAATCTTACAGTCGACAAATCACATTGGAAACCTATCCATGCTATAATTCTATTACCTTGCCCAAAAGACATGCATGGAGTACCAGCATGGGGGGGGGGGGGGGGGGGGAGGTAAAAGAAAGGATTCACTTACATGGATATATTAGAGATAATTCATGAGGCGAGAGTTGAAAATGCCAAGCATTTGATTGACTGAGACAATTACGCTGAATGATGAATTTGCTTCTCTGATCATCATTTCCCTCTGTTTGCAGCAAAGGAAAATTGCGTGGAAATATCAAAAGAAGATGGGCATGTTGTGGGAGCGATGAGTTTAGGTAATTGTTACAAAATCACCAAGGTGACCAGTTTCTCCTCATAAATTGTCTCGTACGTGACATAAAACGTTTAATGTTTGAGACAAAAATTTCTCTTCAAAAAAATCCTTTAAGGGTCCATTTATGTCAATCACTATTATGAATATTCGTCAAGTGGAAGAGAAGAAGATGAGATGATGAAATAAAATTAAAGGTGGAGATATGATGAGAGGAAAATGTCATCTGGTCTTCTTAAAGACAGAAAGCATATTGCACTCAAGGGGAAAATGTAATGGAACACAATTTAAAGGATCTATGGCTTTCTAATCAGCCTATTTAAAGCAGAGTAGAGGTGTGTGAAGGTGGCACGAAAGTAGGTCTCACAAAATTAATTTAATTCGTAATCGTCACCTTCTCTCCTGCTCTCTCTCTCTCTCTCTCTCTCTCTCTCTCTCTCTCTCTCTCCCTCCCTCCATCTCTCATATTATCTTAATCTCTCGTTTCTCTTGGCAACGCCGCTTAGATGTTGTTAGATGCTGTCGTCTGCCAATCACTATGCGTTGATACGTAGAGTGTGAAACACCTCAGGTGTATTCCCGTAGGAGTGGGCGAGGATCTTCCCGCCAAACTTTTTAATGCCATGTCAGACGCCCCACAAATGTCATTCCGGCGAGACTCACACGCGCTAACAAGAAAGACACACGGCGAAAGAAGAAAGAAAAAAAAAAAGCCCACACCGTCCGACTCATCGCACAGCCTTTGGCTATTTCAAACGATGTGTAAGAACTATTAATTGCTGGTGTGAAATGCTGAGTGTTTTCCGTGGAAGTCATTTGGTAGCGTGAGTTGTGGTAGCGGTATTTGTTGTATAATCATTAAGTAATATCTCTTTAAAAGAAACACCTATCAGAATGGAATGACACAGTTTGGACCCGGTTCCCGGTTAGATTCTCAGAACCTTGAACTTTCCGGTGACAACAGTTTGTCATACTTACCTGAAACACACACACACACACACGCACGCACACACACACACACACACACACACACACACACACACACACACACACACACACACACACACACACACACACACACACATACTTGTTTTGGTTTTGTTTTTTCCTGACCTTTATTGATTTTAATCATGCTGTACATGAAAAATACATATATAGTTAAGAGACAAACACCATACACATACAAAGAAGGGGCAAAAAACTCAGCCGTCAGATAAACATTGTTTTGATACAAGCGATTTTGAAGTACGGATGTCTCATGAAAACACAGCATGTAATTTTAGAAGTATCATGGTTACGTACCTCAAGTCATACAACAACTTTCAATGTATCAAGAGATTGTCTAATATTTGGACAGGCTGTCGTGAAGGTTGCGACAGGTTATTGATTATCCTCAATACAGCTGGTTCACATTAGTGTGGTCTTTGAAGTACACTACTCATGTTGAAAGAACATCAACATTACTACCACAACAAAACGATACAAAAAATACATCTGTTCTTCCCGCAGGATGACAGGTTGGGATGTCCATGATCAATAATTATTCTAATTTCTTCGAAATTAGAATAATTTCCGACCTTTTCCGACCTTTTCTTTGTTATGATTCAGTCACATTTTGTCCATGTATTTCTTCAACTAATATGTTTATTAATTCATGTAAACAAATGACGTATATCTAAATTTCATTTGGAAATGTAAAAGTTACATTGTACTTAATTTGTTTATATGATATTGTCATATTATATGCTTTGGCCGGAAATGAAATAAAAATGAAATGAAATGAAATGAAATGAAATCACACTATGAATTTTCAAGTGTGAAAGAAATTGAGGATGAGACAGTATGTGCCGAATTATTGTTCATAAGGTATTATTGTTATCTTCATTGTTCTGTTAGTTATCTTGTAAAACATAAATTGTATTTTTAAACAAATCAAAAAGACTCTGGTTACTACTCAGAAGTCGTTTTTGTTTTTGTTTTTGTTTTTTGCTGTTTTTGTTGTGTCCCCCTTTGCAGAAATAGAAGTATTGCATTTTCGTTTGAGAGTGACAAGATGTATCAACTACAACGAGAAAATGACACAAAACTAAATAAGTTTACATTCCAGTGCCGCAACGTCAGAAAGACTATAAAAATGCGGAAAAAAAATCAGATAAGATGTGAGGAAATAGAGGTTGCTGTATGATTCGCTGCACGTAATGCATTCAGACGCCTTCTCGCAATACTGAGGAGGGATATTGGGTTCAGAAGTTTCTGTAACCTCCCGAGCATTCAACTTTGGAAGGGCGCACGGAGCAAGGCAAGGCGGTGTCTCCGGCGATTAGAAAGCGAGACGTTGCAAATAATGCGTGCGCAATACTTAAAAAATAAAGTCTCCTTGAAATCGACAAACAACCGGTCTTATGGGTAGGTGACACAATATGAGATAACAACTGACACATAAATAGGAATGAAAAACTAATAAAAAGCTTCTTCTTCTGTTTTGACCCCCCCCCCCCTCCTCTTCCTCTTCCTCCTCCTCCTCCTCCTCCGTCTCCTCCTCCTCCTCCTCCCCCTCCGCCTCCCCCTCCTCCTCTTCATCCTCTCTCCTCCTTCCGATGGCTGTAAACGACCTCACTTTCGTTTCCTACCCCTTCCCCCAAAAGCAGTCCTACAATCTACAAAATTTCACTACAGACTAAGTATTTCGTAAACCTTCATATAACCGTATCAGCCCTGACGTGATCAGACAGGATTAATCGTAGAAGTTAGGAGAAATAGTGTCGCTTGTTTAAGTACATATTTCGCTTTCCGCCGAAAAAAGCGGTATATTATTTTTGTACTCTTTTGTATCTCTCCTCATCATCTGGACGAGAGTAATTGGGAGAGATAATATTGTTTAGCCTTCATGATGGAGAAATAAGTTGTAGTATTTGCTAATGGCACGCTACTTTTATTCTTTAAAGCATTGACATTTTTGACGATTATTCAGTCCTCAAGATTAAAGAGGCTGACTTTACTTTTATTTTTTTTATGAGGACATAGATATGGACAGAGACAGAGTAAGACTGAATTATTTTGTAGTGTAAAAATGAGCGCTTCTCTGCGAAATGTTCTATTTCGCTGGAGTATACATAGGTGGGTAAAGCCTTCAAAGCATATTCGTGCACATTTCATTAAGCACACAGGGGTGTGCCGTGATTTTTAAAGTTAAAATGAGGGAATTGTGAGCAAGAGTTACCCACGAGCAAGTTGACTGGGCCAATTTTGTAGGTATACTCGCAGAGTGTGGTGAGAATGAATTGCGGGTTCTGTGTTCGTCATTTTCCAAATCATTTCGAAAATGGGCAATATTTCGACAGGAAAGCATTTCTGATTTAATAAAAAGAAATGAACAGAGCAGGAGTGATCCTCTGATTAGATATCAAAATTAGTTTGATTGAAACACTGCATCAGGAACACCATTTTGTGGTGTTTCAAAAATGATTTGAGCGTTGGCGAGAAAAGTAATAGCACATATACGCATCGAACTGAGAGAGCCGATCCTTGAGATTGGATCCTTGAAATTTCCAGAAAACAGGAAATGTCCCAAAATTACTTTCACATTCTACATCATCAGGGAGTGAATTTCTCTATCGCGTCTTCTGCCAGAGTATATTAACCATTTAATGTTCGGTAATCTAAAAACATATGCTTATATATAAATATATATATATATATATATATATATATATATATATATATATATATATATAAACCGAGACTGTTTGAACAACCACAGTTTCTTTGACCAAAACTATGGTTTTTGGAAGGAGCTCTTACATCGCATTATTTTTCTCTCATTTTCTTCAGGAAATTCATTCTTTTATAATTATTATCAAAGTACAAAACACAGGTATAAGAGTAAAATCAGTGCACAAGCAGACTCATTGATTTGCGGCTGGGAATCGGAATCATTTTGATTTTGCCATAAGCTACAATATAAGGTTTTGTCAAAAATCAAACTGAATTCTATATAGTTCTGTCTTGCTGTTGAGAGGAAAACACGTGTACATTCATGATTGATAATTAGAGATTATATTGATAAAATCGGGAGATTAACGACTCTAATCACTCTCATTCAGACTCGAACATTGTTCGAGTTTGAATGAGAGAGATTTTGAGGTTGATGGGCATGATTTGCTTACTTAACTACAGAAGGTGGTAAAGTCGTGATTCTAGCAAGTTATTGAATGTGATTAGGCAACGGAGCCCTCTGCGAGCAATCCAATAATTTGTCTGGACGTGACATAACCGCACTTGGCAATGTTGTTTCAAGCCGCATCGCTCCATGTGTGGAACATCAGCGACAACCGCGCACCACTGTTTGTAGAGCGATGATGACCCGGAGACCACTACGTGATTGCTACCGCCCAGCCAGCGCTCTTCCGAGCACGAGACCGTAGCACTTCTCTAACGGAGAGGTATTAAGCGCTAATCAATCGTAGTATTGATTTATAACCCTCCCTCTTCCCCCGATGCGATGAAGGAAAGGGGCTCGACAATGCGACGAAAAAGTGGGAGATTAAGGAAACAGATGCCTCCAGCACGTCATACTATCAGGCGTGACGTGCGGCTAGCGAAAAGCACTGCCTTCGCTCCACAGATAAGCTATCCAATGTCACGTGATGCTTTGGCGTCGTGGCGGGAGTGCGTCCGCGGGAGTATAAGATGGGGCGGGGAAGTGAGCGGAACGGCAGTATACGACTGGAAGTGCGAAACAGCGAAGCGACACGACAAGTGAAAAAGTAACGAGCGCAAGACTACGAACGAGCAGATTCACCGCTTTTTTCCCCCGCCAGCGAAATAAAAAGAGAGACGTAACACTGAAGGTGACAAACTACAGACAGAGGACAACTTACCCAAAGAGTTGACTGTACTTAACTACTGTGACGCCCGCCTCGGGAGAAGCGCGTCTTAGGACAACAGCGGTAAGAGCATACATTTTATGTCATTTTCACGCTTTCCATATTATTGGTTCTCAATGCGTGGGGAATTTGCTGTCTTCAAATATCCCTGCATCGCGAGCATTTCATTGTGTGAATGTCACAATGTAATTTGTAATGACACTATTCGAGTGCTAGAGTTGGGGTGGTATCCTACTGAAACATAAAACAATATCTTCCCCCGTAAGTCGGAAGGACATATTAAAAAAAAAAAAAAAACTCTGTATACTGCGTCTATTTTAACTTATGAACGGATGAATCTGATATCATCGAGGATTGATCACATCACTCGAATAATCACAATGATTATGTATATATTCCTTTACTTGAATTTCTAAAAGAAAAAAAAAAGAGAAAACCAATTCAGTTCGAGGTTTAAACCTGCAAAAGTATTATCTCCCTCTCAACTTTTACTATCACTGAAACCGTTCTGGCTTAATGTAATCAGCAGTAGCAAACTTCGTTCTCTCTTTGAAATGTACATTTTTATTCCTTTTTTGTTTTCATTTCCAAACAACATACATGTATCACAAACGTCAAAATAAAATTATTTAAGTTATTATAATAAGTATGTTCCATGTATAGTGTAAAGTCATTTTGCTGGGAGGGTAAATAGAGATATAAAGACAGTGAGAGACAGGCATTTCAGGTTTAGCCATGACACAATAACGATTTCACAAATCCACGTTCTTTAGTTTATATTTGCTTACAGTTTAGATCTTATTTGAGTTGAGTTGAGGTGAGTTAAATTGAGTGGAGTTGAGTTGAGTTGAGGTGAGTTAAATTGAGTGGAGTGGAGTGGAGTGGAGTGGAGTTGAGTTGAGTTGAGTTGAGTTGAGTTGAGTTGAGTTGAGTTGAGTTAAGTTGAGTTGATTACTGGCGCCTGTATCACCATCATCACCACACGAAGTTCAAAGTACAAAACGTCGTGCGATTACTAGCACTGTGATTCTTCATTCGTAAACAGCAATGCGCAGCAATCTAATTCAAAATGCGATACATTAAACAATCCATACACGCACCCCCCCCCCCCAAAAAAAAAAATAAAATTTGCCGTTCTTTCGGTTGATGGAGAATGACATGATCTGTTCAAGGAAATATGCGGGTGACTGGATGCTGATTTGACTCTGAACACACGGACGGCAAAATCAGCGAGCCGAAGGAATAATTTGTGTCGTGTTAAACGCCAAGGTGAAGGGCAGACACGTTCGTTGGAATGCTGTCAGATTTCACATCTGATCAGCACTGGCGATGGAGTGTTACAGCAGCGAGCTTACATCACTGATACATTGCATCTTGGATATCATCGTCTTAGGGAAAAAAAATAGAATTTGTTAAAAACGCAATTTCTCACTATTGCATCTTAGGTAGACAGCAATGGCATGCTGACATCAACAAGTTCGTAGTGATTGTAGTGCATGACTTTTAAAATACCCCTTTAGTAGCAAAACATTCAAACTGCCCCTCCTTCTCTCCCCTTTCTCCAATCATTAGTTTTTTCCTGTCACACCAGCGAAATATATTTCCAGATATGAAGCGGCAACACCATGTATCTATGCATACCCATGTCTTTATCTCTCTATGATACATATATTTATATGAAAAATACATATTTACATGCCAACTTACAAATATATTACAACACTTCACATTAAAGTTTTAGCTGCAAACGGATAGAGAACTCGCTAGTAACCTCATTTGGGCTGATTTGGGCGTGGTCCGTGAAAACCCAGCAATTCATTAATGTACATTACGTTCTACGAATGGTCGAGTTAAACGTTGACGCTTTATAGATAAACTAGTTGGATGCAACATCTCAGTTTCAAACTATTCATGCTTGAGCCGAAAGACACCGCTCAAGGCCATCAGTCTACTGTGGGTGTGAACGTGTTTTTTAGAAGCAAATTCAGTTTGTCAATGGCAATTGCGCGAAGTTCTATGATCAATTTGAGCGAAATTAATCTGCATTTCATTGCTGCTTATTGTTATTCTTTTTCTTTGCTGAAGACATAATAAAGTGACATCATCGTCAACCTCGGGAAAAGTACTCCAGTCACTCTCTATCTCTAATTTCCTTTCTCCTTCTGCTTCAAGGAGTTTTAGGATATTGAAGAATAAAGATGATAACATGCCTTCAGGGAAAGTGTGATGAAAAAAAAAAACAACGACCCGTTTATAAGATGGAGGACATTCAGTGCGAATGGTTTATTGCGTCAAATCATGATTCCTATTTTCAATTGTAATTTGACATGGATATTTAAACCTTGTAAATTCTCATCTCTGATGTTACAACGTGCAAATCATCGGTCCTTATTGACTACTACACAGGCGCATCAGCTATCAATTTTCAGTGCATTATACTTCAAGAAATTGTTCCCTCTCACAGCAAGGTTCTCGCTTTCGTGTGAAGTGATTGTTGGTAAGAAGAGCAAAGAAGCAAAAAAGAAAACTTTGCTAACTCTATAGGGAATCGCTTGAACGCCATTTCTTGTTTTAAGACGAGCTTCGTCATTAATTTCACAGTGTTTTTGTGGTCCATGTCTCATCTGCCTGATGTTATAAAACCGTTATCAAGGTACGCTATTTTTTTTCTTCCTGCAACTCTCCCCTCCCCCCCCCCCCACTCTCTCTCTCTCTGCTTATCTGTCTATTGGTGAGAGAGGATGCAAGGGGATGATGCTTGCATCCTACCACAAACTTCACAGAGCACGAAGAGATTAGGAATTGATGAGCACTTTAATTGATCGAAGCGATGCCAAGATGCGTCTGCGGCTAATGCACCGTAAAGGGCGAAGTCGTCGACTTTCCTCCTTTCGTCGTGTTGCCTCGTCTCTTGGCTCTCCATCCCCCCCCCCCCCCCCCACCTTCTCACACTAACATGTCTGGTATAATGGTGTTTGCAAGTGATTATATTAAAGAACAATTAGGAATTAATTTCAGGCATAGAAAACATTACGCTCTTGAAAGGCGGTATAAGTGTATCATATGGCAACGTTATTATATCACCTCCATTGTCTCTTGTTTGTTTGTTGTTTTTTCTTCTGTGATCATGATTTCCAGCTTGCCGCCGGCGAATGGTGACACATAAAAACGATATACTAGTAGATAACATCGCTTATTTTGCAGAATGGCAACGTCTTTTCGTTAGGCTACGGATTTTCTTTGTTGGCGCTTGACAGCAATTGAATTCTCAGAGAAATCTTAAAGAAAACCTCCACATGATTTTTTTTAGACTTTTGTACATATAACCGTATATGACTTACTTATATTTGTTATCCGAGTTTCAGATTCTATAGTGATAGGGATAATGAATAAGAATATTTTCAAAAAATCATAACAAAACCATGATGAACAAGGATGACGACATAGCACTTTCACATAAGAATGTATGGTTGGGTGCTCAAGGAAGCAGAACAAAATAAGGAAGCAAGCACAAATTCTAAACAGGTGAACTTGCTAAGCAAGTGGTGTTGTAACGTAATTATATTGATACTTTCGATTTATGTACTACATGATGTCAAATTATGAATATTGTCTGGAATGGTCCTTTGACTAGCTCAAAATTCACTTTGTAAAGATGGCCCCTTTGTCTGTATGGCTCATCCTGAAAATATTTGAGAACAATGGTTTCCTTCCTTTCTATTTTCTTTCTTTTGTCATCTCTTCTCTCATTTCGTTCGCAGAGTGAGATTTAAAAAAACAAAAAATCCGCTAAAGCCTGAGTTAGCAACCCTTTACCGTACACTTAGCCCTAAAAGGTTTCTTCGTTCCTTCAAACTTTAATAGAAAAAAAAATAAATCATAGTTAACATTTTATGTTTTAAGTCGAACTATTCATCCATCTTAAATAAGTGCAAACTTCGGTTTTCCCTTCAAACTGTCTATTTTTCTGTTCATTTTTTTAACAACAATGTCGATGTTTTATATTTGGTGCATCAAGAAGTAGCAATGTAGCAACTGATTACACACGTCTGTGCTGCGTGATAAGATGAAAAAATAAATGCTGGATGATCATAATGCGGAAATACCTCGGTCTGAGGAAATCATACTGTTTTTGAGAGATATTTTCTGTTTTTTTTTTTTGTTTTTTTTTGTTTTTTTGTTTTTTTACAGGGAGTTGTCTCCATTCGAATCAATCTGCCGAGATTTCACTTCTTATGAGATTGGAATGCAAAGTGTTAAAATGAAAGAAATGTGAGACAAAATCAACTGTACATGGAATGATTGGATCATATTACTATTATCTTTTTTGTTTGCTGCAACTACGGCATGCTTAAACTTGCTCGCCGTTTTAATTCCTTACTTTTCAGAACCACAGGCAAATGTTCTCACTTGCTATCAAAACAGGCTAGCACATACAAGAAGAATTGTGTTTTGTTTGTAAAGTTGTGTACTCGATACACGGGAGTCAGGCTATTTTGTTGATCGCTTTTGACTCGATAACCATAGATACGTATAAATCGCATTATAGATAAAGCTATGTTGAAAGTTCACATCTATGTATAATTGTGTCTTTCGATTCCATTGAGGAGCGCCTTCTTCCCGCGGTAATTGCATCAGTGGAATAATAGTTATACAGATGATAAACTGGCGAGTCAATCTGCGGCTACAGAAATTCTTCTCTGTCACAGAGGGAATCCTATAAGCTTTGTTCTGTCCTGAATGGAGGAAATTCTGTGTTTGGCTCTTCAAGTATAATGTAAGCTGAATGCATTGCCGCGGCTAGCGGTGGAATCTGCGTCAATCAAAAGGCAGCCAGGATGCTCGGTGCTCATTTAGACCGAAAGGCCTTGGATGTTGATATCACCGCAATTTGAAAAGACCAGGCAATTCAGCAAATACAACTACATTTGGGTGTTTAACATGCTGGCACTATAACCCGCATCTTTTTTTTTTTTCTTTCTTTTTTTTTTCTGTTCATTCATTCTTTCATGTTTTTCTTTCTGTTTTCTTCCCTTTTCATTCATTCTTTCTTCCTTTCTTTTTCACTCATAATTTGAAGGCACGATAATAGATTTGAAATACATATGAAAACTATTGTGGTTCAAAAGGAGTTTTAGTTTTAGTTGTTGTTGTTGTTGTTGCTGGTTTTTTTTTTTGTCTTGACAGAATTGTTACAGGTACGAATCCTCCATTTCAAGGCCAAAAAAAAAAAAATGATTTGTGGTTAGCACAGTGAATAAGAATAACATGTGTCTAATTTCACGTCAGGATAAACACCAGCCCATTTCGCAGTCGGGAAACACCAATATTTCTTCAGATTTTCAATTATAGTTTCTTGACAAAAAAAAAAATTAATCGTGTATTCCTGTCGCTTGTATATAGAAATTATCCGACTTCCTTACGTAAGTGAAATGCAGACACCGTATTTTTACAAGAATAGTCATCTCAGACATTAATGTATATTTTCTTCTACACGTTACCATCAGCAGCTCCAGCAGTTGTATGCTCAAATCACTTGTATGACTTATGTCAGATAATATTTGGAGGATATAAACACCTGTTTACCTACAAATTTTCCAAATGTTAGCGTCTTCCCAGAGTTGATATTAGCCGCGGTCACACTGACAAAACTTTGAGATCTTAAAGGGGATGGCTAGTAACTGATCAGTGGGAATCAGTGGGAATGCTTGGGGATGATTGTTCCAATCCTTGTGGGATTCATTTAAGAGTACATTATATATCTATTGTTGTGTGTAAATTATTTGCTTCAGAATGGTCTCATATCAAAGTGATGTGCAGTTTAATGTTTCCAGGTTAGCATGCCTGTACAGTGACGGGGCGATCGTTGACGGGCCGTTAACATTAAACTGCACATTACTTGAATATGAGACCATTCTGAAGCAAATAATTTTCACACAACAATAGATTTATAATGTAATCTTAAATGAATCTCACAAGGATTGGAGCAATCATCCCCCAGCATTCCCACTGATCAGTTACTAACCATACCCTTTAAAGATCGTGATCTTAAAAAAATGTGATGATGTTCCATAATCCTGCATTTGAATTGTGGAAGACAATATTACACAGACAGATGATGTACTCGGTTCATTTCTCATATAGGTGCAGAGACCCAATGTTACAATCATTGTATAATCAACCTGCTGGTTGTGCTCGCGGCAACAAACCTGTGGGTGATTTTTTTTTGTAAAACAAAAACTGTCGTTAAATTCTTCAAAACTGTTGTCTAGAAGTCAGAATATCTATGCAAAAAGAATGATTTATACCAATGTCATCAAATTTAGAGACAGGAGTGAATGTTATATATATATATATCTGGATGATTATTGATCATAATGACATATAATTAGTTTATTTTTTTTAACAATTAACTCATCACTTCTACTTTTATCACTGAAAATCGTTTTCAAATGCTTATCTTGAGCGCAGCTGGACAGGATTTAAACGGAGTGGTTACCTGCTTATATCCTTTTTTTTTTCAAAAACGTCACGAAATTGTGCATGGTTGAAGAATACTATCTCCCAATATCAAACTTACGGTAATACACTTCAGAATTAAAAAAAAAAAAAAAGAAACACTAACCCCATGTCATTCGACCTTACGCGCCCCTCTTGGACCGAGAATAACGGTTGGAATTCACGGGAAATTGATTGCATTTTCCCCTCTTCATCATGAAGAAGTTTCCAGTTTTATTAGTTCTGAGGAAAGGTCTGTCATGTCTGCACTACCTACCTCTATAATATACCAGCTTATGAAAGGAATCTAATCATTAGGGTTGCAAAAGGGACACACGAACTTTAATATCAATGGAATCTTATTGCACAGGATCTCTAATGAGGATGGGAAGGAATCCCATCACTGTTCATGAAACAGAGCGACTTTTGTATTGGTTTGCTTGCTTGCTTGCTTGCTTGTTTGTTTGTTTGTTTGTTTGTTTGTTTTGGTCATCTGCTTAATGGAAGAAGACTCTCGTGTCTGCATCGCATTTTTTGTTGATTTTCTTTGTGTAATGCTTCAAATAATTGTAGGCTGGTGACGGGTGATAAATAGATAGATTGATAGATTGATAGATAGATAGATAGATAGATAGATAGATAGATAGATAGATAGATAGATAGATAGATAGATAGACAGATAGACAGATAGATAGATACACAGATAGAAAGAAAGAAAGATAGATAGATAGATAGGTAGGTAGATAGATAGATAGATAGATAGATAGATAGATAGATAGATAGATAGAAAGATAGATACACAGATAGAAAGATAGATAGATAGAGGGAGGGAGGGAGGGAGGGAGAGGGAGAGTAAAAAGTTAAAAGTGTAGGGGAAACTTAATTCATTTGGAAATACATTTCTCGCTTTTGGTCATAATCATATCATGACGTCTCATTCTTATTTTCTGAAGAAAAATGGATGGAAACGACGCTCTATTTTCACCTTTTTTTTTCTGGGAATTGGGTGTGTAGTAATTAGAGTGCTTTTGTGTAGTCGTTTGATTTTCGGTTGTTTCTTCTTTGCTCGCGCCAATACCTTTCATAATTTTATACAACATATATTTTTTTCCAAACTCCATGACAGACAATTCATTTCGTAATGAAAGTAATTACTTTTGACCAACCTTGATAATTGTCACACCAATTCCAAGTTGTGTAGATAAACGATATTAGATAATGACGCATCCAAAAATTACGACTTTTAACCTACGCATTCCAGATCATCTTCTTATTCCTGTTTACCTTTTCCTCAGAATATAGCGAGTTATCATCAGTGTAGTGTAGACGCGCTAGCAATATGTGTTTAAAACGCATTAGATCATTTTATATGGACAATCAAGTTACAAAACTATTAAATGATATGATATGTGATATAGCTGCCGTTAGGTCGGGGCAGGGAAGGGGTAAGTCTAGTACGTGCGGGTGTGAGATATCTTGAGTCTACACATGCCTGTATAATATGCCTTATAGAATAGTCAGCCCATCAGGGACTTTGTGAAAAAAAAAATGAAGTAATTCAAACTGGTGATATTTACGTGGCGCTTTCATGAAGGGAACTGTACTGTGAATGCAACATATTACCGCAGTATTACGGTATTTCCATCTCAGTCCGTATTCATTCTCTTTCATCAAAGCTTTAAGAAGATTACATTTGTTCTTCACATGACAAAAAGTCAGAGAGAACTACTCGTAACTTCTATTAATGTCGTCAACCCGAGGGTATATAATTGAAGGCGAGAAGAAGGCGCACTTCGCTTCATAGCAAGACAAGTAATAACTTGGAAATTCCGTTCACTTTCCTTTACCATGGTCTGTCAATGCGCCAATACGGAAGGAAATGATTACAAACCACATAAATAGATCTTTGTATTTCATGGCGTGTGTAATAATGTTCTCTGCCTTGCTTATATTCCCTCTGCGGCCAGAAAAGTGCACTTATTGAACAGGCTCTGGACACACGAGTAAAGACAGGGCAAGAAAGAGAGAGAGAGAGGGATACACAGAGAGAAAGAGACAGAGATATTAAAAGAGGTAGAAAGTTGAAAGAGCGAACGAAGAGTAGGAGAATGTGTATCCCATGCTATAACAACATGACTCGTTAACCTACCGTGTTCGAAAAAAGCGTTTTCATCGAAAGTCAAGTGTAAAACGACCCGACATCCCGGCGGAAGAATCTACCCACCAACGGGCATCAATATTGATGTTTGGTTAGCTGCGCCAATGGAGTTAGTGTTTGTTTTTGTGTGTGTGTGTGTGTGTGTGTGTGTGTGTGTGTGTGTGCCATGAGAGCCAAAATTCCTAAGGCCAAAATTTTTTGCCACGATTTCATCGCACGACAACAAAAAACAGAAGACAAAAAAGTGAAATCTGAAGCTGGAAAAACTAGCATATCGAGACTCTTGTACCATGACTCGACAGAAAGTGTTTTCTTTTATCTTATTACAAAGTATAATGACACAAATATACGTAGAGTGGCACTTTCCGTTTGTTCTGTTGAATTAGATCGTTCACATGTTGAATTTGGTGGTTTGTGGTTAGCAGCTCGCATTCACGCGCAGCAATCTGACAAAGAAATTGTCAGCCTACTGCCTGCTGGGGTACCTTATCCTTTAAAGTTTGGAGTTAGTTAAACTGCCGAGGTAACCATTATGATATAGGGCATGATATAAGACCAAAGAAATTGAGAATATCCTTTATAGTTCTGAATATTCAACCAACTTGCATCGCTTCATACTGCGACGTTCGTAGCGCATTCGAAACAAGTTATCATCTTTAATCATAGTTTAGATCTTATTCCAATGAAATGATGTAACAATCTCGTGGCCTTTAATGTGATTGCTACTCAATTTATGCGTCTGATCGTTCGAAGAGCTACTCTACACTCACTCACCGCGGTATCATTAGCAAAGAGAGTTGCATTGACTTCATTCATTACAGTAGTTTGCACAAGTGTCCTCATTGCATTGACGTGTTCCAGTTTCCGAATTCAACAGGAGTCGGTAGGAGTCGTGGTCAGACACACAGGACATCACTGGTGACAGTGTAAACTAATTTCACAGATAATGCATGACATTTTCTTCCAAAGCCCACGCGGTACTAAACAAACTCGAGAGACGGGAATACCCTCACATCCCATCCCAGAAAATATCGCTCAATCGAACAATGCACGGCCGTCCCTATATAAAAACTTTTCCCGAAATGTTGGCCGGTGAATTGGACGCGTGACACTGTCGTTTGTATAGAGAAATTCCCGAAGAAAGCTTTTCAAATTGTGTCGTCTGTCATGGGCCGTCAAACGACGGATCTGAGGGAGACTCTTTGCTTGACTTGCCCGACATTCCCTTCACTCCCTCCATCAACCTTTAGCTCTGTCAAGTCATAGAAAAAAAAAAAGAAGTCACGTTTTCTGAAGAGTAGCACATGACCTGTAAACTATTTTTTCCTGCTCCGCCCCTGCCTCTTTGTGTCTCCGTATCTGTGTGTATTTGTGTCTTTCCTTGTTTGTTTGTGTGCGTTTATGCGTGTGCGCATGTATGTGTATGTTTAATGAATATGTCTTCTTCCATACTAATCATATTAGATGCCTGTTGGGGGATTGGAAAAATCGAATGGGTGTTGCAACTGCCATGTAAAGCGAAGTGTCACATTAAAAAAAAAAAAACATGACAAAGAAAGAAAGAAAGAAGAACGCCTTTAATGTATATCCATTCACTTTGGCAGGTTATAATTGGACTTATTTTGAAATCTCAAAAACTGTTGCTCATTTATCGTAATATAAGGTAACGACTGGTGCATTTTTTTTTTTCAGCGCGATGTAATTAGATGTCTGTGCCACGTTCAGATAATCCGACACCGTTCAGATTTATTGCCAATTCTTTTTTTCTTCTACTCCTACATTCAGACCGGTTACGTCTGATATGATTTAATCGGCAATATATCACAGAAAGTTATGAGCGCCTTCAAATCAGTCAAAAAAAGCCCACCCTACATGGAATATCAAAATTAGTTCTAAATACCATTTTACTTGTCTCCACGGGCAGAGTGATGACGTTCGAGTTGGAGACGATGGGTTATTGTTAAGCAAACCCATTAGCAATCAGGTCTCCTCGTCCAATCCGCGAGATTAGATGTCATTCTTTTAAAAGCTTAAACAAGGTCGGGGAGAGCCACATAAATTGCCTCGCGACATCATCTGATTACTGCCATCACGCGCCAGGCAAGCAGAATGGTAATTACCCAAAATGCTCCGCGAATGTGTCTCTTCGGCCATTTTGTCAGTGGAATACGCAATACTAATAATTATACTGAATGCAGAATTCACGACTTCCCTCCTTCCCTCCCCTTCCCCCTTTAATTAAAAAAAAAAGAGATAAGAAGCAACTTCTGTAATTTTGTCTCGATAGAGTTTGTCTCAAAATGAAATTAAGTCATGATGACTAAATGCATGTACAAAAAAAAAACAACAAGTGAAAAAAAATAATATCTGAAAGTAGATCACCTTGTCGTGAAATATTTAATTTTTTGCTTTTGTATTTTTTACTCGAACCCCGTTAAAATCAATCAATATCCTTGTCACAAAATGATGGAGTTCGCTTCTTGATTTGTAGGCCCTACTTTGTACAGAGATCTAATGTAATTATTGTTTTAGATATCCAGAGCTTCAGTTCAACTTGCGGTTCGCTGTGTCACTTCTGTTGTTACAGTGCCTGGAGACATGATTCAGGATGTCTGAAAAGCATAATTTTAAACTAATTCTGCATCATTGATTCCCTACCAGTCTGTCGAGTGAAATGCTTCAGCAAATAGAGAAGCATGTCTATATAAGAAGTTCTGAAAGTGACGTCATTATCTTTGTACTTTTCGTGACGTCATACGGAGGGGGAGGGGGTCAAAGTCGAGGAAGAGTGCAGAGCAAATGCCGACCAAAATAGCACAACGAAAACATAATCAAACCGAACTTTACAGGAATGGTCGAGACTCAAGACGTGACCAAGGGAATTGTCATACTGACGATTCTCAATTATATTCTCATTTTCTGGTGGGCAGGAAAGCAGTGCGCCCTCAGCGGTCTGCAAAGACACTCTCCTTCACCACCATGAAAACATGAGATTGGAAAAACAAAAACAGATATATAATTTAACTGAAGAGCATTGCATATCCCATGCTATTAAGGTTATTCACACTCAACATGCGCACATCATGTACGCGGGAAGAGTGTACGTGAGACACGATTAACCCTTTATATTTCGAAGCTGAATAGTAGTTGCTGCACATTCTAGAAGGCCCTACATGCCACCTGTTAAAACAGAAACTGGAAGCTATGTGCATTATGCTCATAATTTTAGGAAAAACAACAACAACAACAACAACAAGCCCTCCAAAAGTGACAGTTAGATTCCATTTGCTAAAAGTTAATTCGTGTTTTAGTTAAGTAGCATACGGGGAGCTTACGATTCTGACCAATAAGCTTGTGGCCAATGTTAAAACTCGGCAAACATGCGGAAACTTGACGGAAGCGCGTTGTCAATTCGCCACTCTGGACGACATGCGACCTCTCAGAATTATATCTTTTTTATCTTGACCTCATGGGAAAGGTTGTCACGACATAAGAGAGAGGGGGTGTTGAGGGGGGGGGGGGGAGGGGTAAAAAATGATTACACCACTACGTTAACACCTACCCTGGGGTATGCATGAACAGTGTGATATCGAGCAGTGCGACATGTTCCGTAATGTTGCAGGTTTGCTGAGACCTCGACCGCAGCATTCTGATCTAATCCTTTTTGACATTTACAGCTGCCTGCGTCCTCCGCGGAGTTCATCTCCTCTTGACAGTTTTTCCGAACACAGAGAATTGACTCCATGTTCAAGTTGCTTTATATAAATAAAGTGAACATAGGGCAGTGAAAGTTTAACTGAAATCGGGCAAGTTTGGTAAGCATGGTAAGAGAATTGTGAAATTCTGAAGATTAACGTGTTTGCACGAGTGACACAAGTCATAATGAATAGAAAATAGGCGTGGTGATGCATGGGATATGTTCATATGTTTTCTTAAGTAATATTTTAACAAACAATGGTGTATATATTATGTAATATATATATATATATATATATATATATATATATATATATATATATATATATAGTGCGAGAAATTGTTCCTTTCCCAAACGTACGTGGTGCCTCAATAGATAGAGACCGATCGATAGATAGATTGATAGATAGATACACATAATATGTAAATGTTTATACAGCATTATGGTCGCGGGAGGTTCAATTCTTATAGAAGACATATTAGATATAGCATCATGCTTAATTACAGTCTGTATACAATGACTGCTCCTAGTGTAGCGAGTTGTTTGAGCGGAGCACTCGAAAGATAAACTTCTGGCAACAGACGTTTAACGACGAACTGGATCGTAATGACCGTTCCCAGTCGTATATTTCACCGCCTACTATCGGGTATTATTTATCTTAACACCGCTGTGTTGACATGGTTGAGGCGCAGGAACCATCCGAACATGAATGAATGGCTGAGTGGATTCATACGTTCAGTTTGAAATGCTGGTGGCGATCCTGTCGGTCATTTGTCACTGTCGACGTACGACGTACTTGAGTAAACATCCAAAACATAAATCAGCAATTTCCAATACGATGTTTTTCTTTTTTGACGTACTAAAGGAAGTAGAGAGATGATACATTTTCCTAAATCTGCCGCAATGTCAAATTAAATGTCGATATTTTCCGCTCTACCCACTCGAATGAAAAACAAAAGCACTGGAAAAGGCGATGGCTGCAGAAATGAACAACTAGAGCCAAATTGTAATGACCAATAAAATCAGCCAACTCATATCTTGATTCTCCCCCTCCTCGTCCTTCCGCTCTTTTTTTTTCTCCCTATTTCATCATCATCTTCTTCTTCTCTTTATCTATCTTCGTCGTCTTCTTCTTTCTTCTTCTTCTTCTTCTTCTTCTTCTTCTTCTTCTTCTTCTTCTTCTTCTTCTTCTTCATCTTCTCCTTCTTTTCTTCTAGTTAGTTCTTCAGCCTTTTTTTTCCTTCCCCAGAACGTGTCTCTACATAATGGGTACATACTTGTGCTTGTATATCTTTCTTCTTCATCTTTTTGGCTGGGAAGGGGAGGGGGTGCTTTTCAACACGATAAACATGATAAAACGTTGCTTGTTACCTATTGAATGATTCTTTCATTTTTCAGATCAATCTGTTTGCTCGCCAATCATAACTTTGAATGGATGTTTTCCATTTGTTCTGCCTGTGTGGCCCGGCCGCAAACACGCACACACACCCACATCCACCCCCATCCCCCCCCCCCCCCCACACACACACACGCAGAGACTACATTATTGTCATAATGCTGTCATAATAATAATTATGACAGGCAGTGTATCCCAAGGTTTAGCTGGTCTCGTATGAGTCAACCAAGTAATATCAAATAATCCAATCGCAAGATTGCATATGACAAAGAAATCACGAATGACATCTACTTTAAAAACAGATTTGTAGATGAAGCAAAAATCCATCTTTAGTGCTTCAAAATATTACTTGAATGAGAGTTAGGCGTAGAAACAACGCAATGTAAAAATTTGTATCAGTATAGTCAATGTTATGCATTGCTAAATGTACAAAATGTGAACAATACTTCAAATAAAATGTTTCTAGACTAAACCACCTACAGTTATGGTTCATTGAGAAAAATAGTGATATCTACTTATATTTTAGGCTCTATAGCAAAATTCCTATGGTAGGCTGTTTTGAGATACAACTGACCTACACATGCATAAAAATAACGTAATATCTCGAACATATTTCGAATCACTGCTCCACACTGCTCCCAATGGTAAATAGTACCTGTAATACTGAATTAGATTTGTGTTTTTTTACTCTCTGTACAAAGTATATCCTCACACATATAAATAAGAAAAATGGTGCAATGCGTGGTGTGCATGGTCCGTCAGTTCCAAAAGGAGAGCTTTGCAGACACCTATTTTATTCGTATTTGTTTTTAAATCAATGACTTTGTTTCCAGTGGCAATACACCTTGCTTCTCTAATGAAAGTAGAGTATTCTTTTTTTAATAGCATCTTATTTGAAGGACATTTGTGTATGATACTGCCTAAGATGGCATTTCATATGGCAGATTTGAGAAGAAGAAGAAGAAGAAGAAGAAGAAAAAAAAAGTCTCTCTTGAATCTACTGCAGGCAGTGACGTGTGAATTGGAGGGGGAGGGGGGCTTAGATATACATTGTCGGATCTGCAAATCCTACGCGAGAAGAAAATCTACATCCTCCAGTTTTTCTTTTATAGTACGATCATTTCAGTGTCCATTGCTGAAGCAATAGACTGCCGAATGCGAATTCATGATAAATCCTCGCTTAATCCAAATATCAGGGTTTTTCTTATTTGTCTGCTTTGTTGTTTATTCTTTTTATGTGTTTCGTAACATACGATTTTGCTGGTTGTGTATGCTAAAGAGCTCACTTACGTCACTTATGAAAGGGAAAAAAAATCAACTGTTTCTTTGCTTAGGTGACTTTGGAAGATTCATCTTCTGGCTTTCAAAGATTCAACAGATCAAGAAAATGGAGCATGCTGAGAGCAGTCGAAACATGGCGACGTTTATGGCTATGTAAACATAACGTGCCTAAATCACCTACATATCACAGCTATTTCTTAATTTAGCGTTTCTTGGTGTTATTTCCTGAAGGAAAGGATTGAAAAATCCTCATTTCTATAATCTATGAGGTGCGAATACTTCGAAAATGAAAGATTCGTGACTGGTATTGACGATACAGCGTCATAAAATCTAAAAATATCACAGTAAAATAGTCCAGACACTTACCTCTCTTCATAACACTTTTATGTACGACTAGTAAAAGACACTTCGGGTAAACAGACTTGAAAATAGTCAGGCGGCGCTAGCTAGCTTTTTGAAATTGTATCTCACACGTGATTTAGAAGGTACGTGCAACACAGTTTTCATTATTATTCTTTCTCAATGGGGGAGCTTTTAATAGAGCCATGGAAATCACCCGTCAGCAAAACAATTGTCTAGATATCCTTAATGTTCACCCACTCAAAAATACACTAGTCAGCTAGTTAGTGCTGCTGTCGTTGATTGAAAATCAATGGGAGGACGAGAATGAGAAATTAAAAAAAAAGAGAGGGAGAGAGAGGGAGAGAGAGAAGCAGGAAGAGGAAAAGAGAACAGAGAAATAAAGCTAGCAAAAGAAAGGGATGGCAATCTTGTGATAAAGGGAGAGAGCAGATCCTGTCTATTCTGACATGAACGAGCGGATACCTTTAAAGTGGCATATATCTATTGTGAAATACACGAACACACACGAACGTGCACACACACATAAACACACACACGCACAAAGACGTGCACCTGTGCATACACATCGTCGTATCAGGAACCTTTATAGTAATCGCTATCGTGGCGAAGAAACCGACACCTTTTCAAATGTCAAACGCCATGCTTAACCTTCGCGAACATGAAAACTGCAAAATGTACTAAACATATACATCACTATGCGTACCCCCCCCCCCGTCACGTATAATTTCCATATGGATTTTAGGTGATTGCTTTGACTGAATAACTTTCGGGTTTTTTTTCCTCGTGCTCGTACTTATTCTGTTCACTTCCAACTTTTGCTTCGGTTTAACTTCGGCGAGGGGAAGAGAAATTAACGTCTTTGACCGCAGCAACGATTTGACGAATTTCTTAAAGCCCGCATTCACACGCTTTAAGTGTGAAAGTAAACTCGTATTACCACTAGCAACATGCACTATAACCCTTTGCAAATCCGTTTTATTTCCTCTTCTTTTTTGCTAATAAGTTTTCCGTATAGTGGCTTTAGATCATCATGAGTTCTCTCATCTTTGCTCCCCTTCTTTCGAATTCTGTCATCTTTGCTCCCCTTTGTTGTTGTTGTTATTGTTTCACTCAATCTTATCTATCTGCTCAGAAAACAATTCGTGCACGTGAATAGAGATAGAGCTCGATATACTGAGAGTTAGAGATACTAATCAGTATAAATATCATGCCTGTCGAGAAAAAAAAAAACATTGACAGAAGAGACGCTCTACTTTGAGTGACTTATATCTCATAACATTTAATTGCTTCAAGAACCTGGAGAACCCCCCCCCCCCCCTCCTTCCAGAAGAAAAAAAAAAGTTTATGAAAATGGGAGTGTAATTTATTGATTTTTGCAACAAGTCGCCATACGTTTGAAAAAGAAACTATCTTCATATAATACAATATAATATCTATAATATCTATAATACAATCTTCATAATTATGATCAGGCAGGACCATCCCCCCCCCCGAGGGTTTTTTTTTATGGTAATGGTTTCTCTTTTATCTTGTTCTCATTTCTAATACAAATCCTTGCGTTTGCATGTATTTCAAGCGACTTTAAAATGTGTCTTCTGTCAGTGACACTGATGTGGGTTTTCGACGGCAATATTAGAAATTTGCGGATGGATGGCATGGTGGTTCATATTTAATATCAAAGCGACTGACATGACTTACGTGTATTGTTGTCTTGACACGACGTCGTGCCGTGCCGCCTTGGCATATTGATTAGGACTGATCTCAAATCTGGATGATTTTTCGAGGCAATTGTGCATGAAGCCTGTCCAGCACTTTAACAATTGCAGGTCATTTTGGAAGCAATGGCTTATTGCCTACATCCTCTCGGTCCCGTATTTAGTTTGATTCGTACAGTGCATTCTGGATTTATGCCAACAAAATGCCAGCAAACTCATATCACTTTAATGAAAACTTAGATATTTTAGACTATTTATTTCAATCGTTGAACAAGGCTACGAAAGAGCGGTATTACATCTCGCTTCACAATCAGTTGAACAATGGACAATGAACAATCACAATGGAGTTGAACCAAAAAGTTGAAAGAAAGTTCCAATTACTTCGTAACTCTTTCTTTCTCACATCGATAATGTTAATGTTGAAATCTTTCAGATCAAAGACCAACCCCACCCAGCAATCACCATGCGAAGCCTGAGTCTAGCCGCCCTCCTCCTCGCCTGCATAGCCGCCATCATCTCGAGAGAGTCGCCAGTCCAAGCCAGCCCACGTATACGACCCGCCCTGATGCAGATGCCGTTCGGCAAGAGGGGGTTCGGCGGCGGCGTCGGGGTGCAGGATTGCTTCAACATCGAACAGAGTAGCAAGGAGCTGATGAGTCTGGTTGAAGCCTGGTACAGGATGAAGGTCGCCGACGGACTCAGCTGTCTCAACGGATTATCGACGTACGAGAACGCTGATGCATAGGGGGTCAGTATCAACATTCAGTCACAAACTTTCAACAACCCACTCCTACTCCCTGTTCGTCGTCAGCTCTCGTTAATAAGTCGAAGAATCGGGTTGGGTAGCTATTAGATTAGGCGGTTTAGGCAGTGATGCACAAGCCAAATCTGTTGCGATAAGTAAAATCTGACGCTTTTCCACGGAAGGATGGGTCAACTCTCTTATGTCGAAGAATCGGGCTGGGTAGTTCTTAGATTGGGCGGTTTAGGCAGTGATGGACAAGCGAAATCTGATGCGATAAGTAAAATCTGAGGCTTTTCTCCGGAAGTATGGGTAATCTACCTAGACCAAAACTAACACCGCAATCGACACCACATTCATGACTCGAGAGCAAAATGTACAAGTCTAGGCAATATTCTCAACTCTTTTAGCGTCATTTCGTTAAATGCTGCAGACAGAAGTTTTTTTTTTGTGTGTGTGTGTGTGTGTGTGTGTGTGTGATTGGATGTGATATCTCTCTATATATTCTAATAATATAAGATAAATAGAGTCCTGAAACTATTGATCAAAATGAGAGAAGTCTGTCAAACAACTTACTGGAACACTTACATTATTTTATGTGTAGTTAAAAAGTTGAACTGAACTTTGACAAAGTTATTTCATACGCTAAATTCTACATCATCTGATCTGTGTGGGTGTATAAGTATGTGTGATGTGAGGTTTGTTGTGTGTTTTTTTTTATTTTTTAGTAATTCCACACCCAAGAACGTACACCGCGCCAGTGACCACACATATAATAGTGCGCGTAATCATTTCTTTACACCCACTCATATCTGGCTCCTTGAGCATTGTGTGGCTGTTTGGGGTCTTGTATAACACAGTACGTTCCCTGCAATCTCTTCAGAGGGAGAAATTATTCATGAAGTAATGTGCTGATGACATACAAAACCTATCTACGCAAGGAGAAAGATGTAATCTCATACTTCACCAAGTGAGGAATTAAGATTTCCCGATCTTTTCTTTATTTTGTTTCATTTATTAATTGACTTTTAGCGAAAGGCACAGTCCTAACACGTCTCCCTTGCTATCCACCCTTGAGGCTACTGTGACTGTCAGATTTAGTTGAAATTAGTCTAATTACCGAGGCAGTTTGTGTCTGAAGAGAAGGGGATTAGACCGGTTAAATGAAACGCATGCTTCTGCTTGATGTTGAGCTAGTTTTTGTACAAAGAGGCAAAATACGAAATAGGTTGGCTAGCTTGATGACCCCGTTCCAATGGCTGACAGACTATGTACTGAAGAACCCTCATATCACAAAGGGATTTTATGTAAGCATGTTCAGTATCATACGAAAATAAGATACAGGGTCAAGGAAAGTGACATTACAGCAGTCTATTTCGTTACCCGAGTTTCTCCGATTCCAGGGAGCGTGCAGCTTAATTTCATCAACATGTAAAAAAAAAGTTTCCAAAAAAAAAAGACACATAGAGAAGGAGTCATTGCATTGTCAATCGCCACTTGAATCGACATCGTACTGAGTATTGTAGTCCTTGAGACAGTCTCGTTTACTGGGTATGACATTGTCACATTCGAACAGTTGATGACATCCAGTCGACAAACGTATTTCTATGATTCCGTTGAGTCTGACAGGCTACTGCTTCATTTCGATTGGTCGCATGCTACATCATTTTCCTCATCATGGCAGTGACTTGCTTAATATTCTCTTACACTCTTGCCCTTGACGTGTTGCGATGGTTTCCGTTTTCTCGTTCTGGAATAAATATTGGACAATTTGACGACGTCAAACATTGGAAACTAGAGTCGGAGTGGGGGAGGGGTGGGGGCGAACTGAATAAAAAAAAAGAAGAAGTCGGAGATCTTTTCGAGGGCAGAGTACGCTGACGACGTGACAAATTGTATATGTACCTTGTTCTGAGGCGCCGGAACATTTGCAAGCAGTCAGGGTTCGATCAGTTTGAAAATGACGATTGAGTGTGCCAATTTTGACGGATCGGGAGCAAACGTGGTGTAATTGCAGACGTCAAAGATCGACCCCTATCGCCGGAGCGCAAAGGGGATCTAGAGTGTATAGGATTGCAGAGCCATGATGGTAGAACTACGTCTAGGGCTAATCCAGGGGTACCACACCGATACCAATCTCAGCATGGTTTTCAAACCAAGTAAATGGGGAACTATCAAACAGTTGTTACCTTCGATTCATTATTATTTTTATTCATACTTGTTAAGTGCCAGCGTGCCACTATTACCAAATATGTTGTTCGTATTGATGGATAACGGATAAGGGGGGGGGGGGGGGTCTAAAATTCCATCCGTCACTAAACAGAAAAGAGCAATTTTATTCTTTTTGTCTGTGGGGGGGGGGGAGCTCCTAAAAGGAATGATATTGCAAAAAAAGAGAGAGAGAGAAAAGACTTTTGACCGACTGAAGAATGCATGCACGAGAATTGATAATTTGATGTGTTCAAACCATGACGAATTAGCAACGCGTCCATCGAGCTAACGCATTATTCATGTGCAAACCAATGTCACTTTTTCACTTTCCCTGATGGAATTCAGTGGAAGTACAGAGACTCCTGGGTCTAGGAAAATATACAAAGGAGTCCATTCAAGTATCCTTCTCGGATGTTGTTCCACATCCTGCATGCTGTTATTTTATCCCTGGGGAATGGCTTGATGTGCGTATTTGAAAGAAACACCTTTGCTGGCGTGGTCCAATTACGTACATGCACTGGTATTAAACATCATGAATGTGAATGGACTTGAATAGACGAGAGAGGAACAACGTGGCTATAGCCAACGAGCTTCCATTCTGTCATCTGGCGTTTGTGCATTTGCTTTTGTTATACAGAGATGAAAACTTTATAGGCTGATGGCGTCAAGAATATATAAACAATATGTTTGTGTCCCCTTTGTCTGAAACACCGGATACAAGAGTCCGTGTCTGTTTTTAATGCCTCGAGGGTTTCATTTACCGCGATTTGTTTCTGATTAGCTGGCAGGTGATATTATTGTTATTCTGGGTAGTCTTTGATCAGCGTCTCATCCTTTAACTCGGTTGTAAAAACCGTCTTGATGAATTTGACCAGAGGATATGGAGCAAGATAACAAGACGAGATACAGAGGTCAGTTTTTGGTTCTTCTTTTTAACAATTGGAAAAAAAAAACCAAAGATCATTCAGCAAAAAAACAGCTACTTTTGTTTGTGGTTAAAATAATGATATTTACACTATAGTTCGATGAAAACTATAGGACTCTATATGTATACATATATGAACGCACATACACTTACACGCACACATAATTATGAATGATGACTTTGGAATGTTTTTAACATTGTCATTCATTAACTCGGGTTGGAATCTATTAGGACGATGTGAATAATAAGATTAGATATTATCGAGGTGTAATAATCATTTTAATCAAATTAATATATTAGTGTAGGAAGTTTCAAGAAAAAAATACTTCATTAATTCAATTTGTGATACCGCGAGAGCTCTACTAACGACAGATTGTGTGTGTGTGTGTGTGTTTGTGTGTGTGTTAGTGTGTGTGTCATAGAGAATGTCAGTGCTCAAATGATTTCTTCTTAAAGGATGACAAACGATGTGCTATATGATTTTTTTTTGTTTACGTTTATTGTTTGGGCTTCCTTTCAAAAGTTAGTACTTCTGTATAGTTTTATTGTGATTCTAAGCAGACGTTAGTGGTTGCAGTCGGAAGAGACTGACACTGTATTTACCATAAATGATTTGGATTTTAAAATACTTCTACAACCGACCAATATTTATTATAAAGTCAACTTTCAATGTAAATGAAAGTGCTGTCCGGAAATATTGAAGAACATATTACGCGAATCAAATATACTTTTACTTTCCGGCGAAGATGCATGACGTCACTCCAAATCTTTTATGAAGTTTCCCTTTTCACAGAATGCAT
Source organism: Diadema setosum (assembly GCA_033980235.1). NCBI lineage: Eukaryota > Metazoa > Echinodermata > Echinoidea > Diadematoida > Diadematidae > Diadema > Diadema setosum. The sequence goes on from CM067067.1 coordinate 21,613,342, forward strand.
TGTGCGATGTGTCATTGTGACGTCATCAAGTCAGAGTGGTTCGCAGGTCCTAATTCTTTGCAGAACGATATTTTGCTCTGCGGTTCATGGTAATTCATTGCCATTTGGTCTAACGTCATCAATATCGTCACTTTAACTGCAAATCTTTATTTGCTTCGTAAGAACTGTGAACCTCTGGCTTATTATAGTTGAACATGAATGCATAATGAGACACAGTGGAACCCGGGTTCTGATATTATGTACGCTTGTTGAATCATTGTACACATGATTTATCAAGTTTAAGAGTGTTTAGCATACAAAGAGGTTTTTTTTTTTGTGGCGAAGAATTATCATGAACCGCAGAGCAAAATTTCGTTCTGCAAAGAATTTGGACCTGCGAATAAAGATTAATAGATAGATAGCTAGAGAAAAAGCAATGTTCACTTAACCGAACTCGTAGCACACACATTGCACAAGGAGACAAAATGCAACAGGTTCCAATGAAGACAGAGAGGGAGAGAGGAAAAAAAAAAAAGAATGATGAAGTGATACTAGTAGTTTGAGTCCGCATCCCTCTTGCGCTTGTCCCCTTTTCTCCTCCTAGCATATATCAACAGGGATTTTGATCTGCCCAAGTGGTACACCTAGTACCACTTGTTCATGACTGATTCAATGACTCAATGGAAGATATATCCAGGCAAAACTAAGCGTCAATCTTCAGTCTCGATCTTGCCTCAAGTTGAACAATCTTGTTCAGGCAAAAATCATGTTTCCTGTTTTGCGCGCGCCAACAAATCAGAGGCGTAATCAAGTCAGCCACATTTACGAGACAGACTGAATAAGGCTTATCAACTCCAACTCCTCGTCCACAAAATGCGACTGACAAGGTCTCAGTTCCTTGCCGTAATAATTTACTCGAACGTGCAATAAAAGCGAGAGTCCTCGGCGCAACTTGGAAGAATATAGTTGAAATTGACAATACGATGACATATAGTGTCATAACTTAGATTGCAGCATTCACTAAATTGGCGTATGGACTCAGTGATCAACAGCATTTTCTCTTCATCAGCATCTAATGGTATCCAAACAGATGTCGAAAGTGACAGTACGACGCCGGTGGTAAAACTGCAAATGTTATGCAAAGGGACGAAACAAATACATGTCTTGGGAGGAAAAGAGAGATGCTTTAACATCAAGAATTCTTGGTCCCAACTGGGCGAAGAAATGTTCTGTACTCTGCAAAGACAGATATCATGTTGCGTTTATGATTTTTTTCTCATTTTTTTTTCCTGAAAAGGAAAATGAATGAAACGAATTAATTGAAATGAATTGAATTGAAATGAAATGGAATAAAATGAAATGAAGACCGCAAGACTTAATGACCATGTTATAACTTTATCATGAACATTTTGAGATTTGCAGGCAGTTTTAGATGTAAACACACCTCTGCCCCTTTAAAAGAAAAGATAAATGGAACCTGAATATGTTTTGCAGTGTCTAGTAGTGCGGTGTTAAGAATCACTCAATTTCAGTGCCATTAGAGATCTTTCACGTCTTCCTAAAATTTCCCCTTTCAGAGCAAAGCAGTCCGAGACTTTCCAGCATACACCAACTTTATAAAGAGGCAACTCCACCCACAAAAAAACCCCAGCAGGACAGATAATGACTTAAAACAACACGAAATCTGAATTTCATGCAAGTTTAGCCAATATTAGAGTCCGAAATCACTGATAGATTGAAACCTGAGGAAGGTCTCTTCGAAGAATTTACCCCATGCAGTTAATTGCATCGCGTGGAAGACAATCAACAGAATGGAGCATCAAAGCAGCCGAATGTAACTCATAAGCATTGGAGACAGCATTGATCATTCTAAGTCCCACTATTCTTGGAAAAAAAAAACCCAAAGCAAAACATAACTGATGTTACATTACAACATCATTATACAAGAATACCCAATCTTTAATTGATGATTATAAGACTTATTGAATGATTACAGCAATCGGCACTGAACAAACACTATCATTCAACAATGTCGTTCCATGGAATCATACCATTATTGGCAGTTACCATGACACAGGAGGGGCGGATCCACAAACGGAGCTTATTATAAAAGAAAAGCCTACCCTATGCCTGCATTGTATTGGAAGTCTTTTAGCATTTTAAGCTGAGACTATGTGTTGCTTTGTTTTGTTTTGTTTTGTTTTGTTTTCTTTTCTTTTCTTTTCTTCTTCTTCTTCTTAACACGACGGGCGACTAAGTAATTGGGCGAAGAGCATGAACGGAAATTCCCAGGAAGTAGTCCCTATTTGTTCATAGATGAATGAAAGAGTCGATTGTCAAATGATTTTTTTCCATGCTTATTCCCGGACTACGGATGAAACTTTGAGGAAATGGGCAGTGAAATTAATGCAAATGAGTTTCCCTCCCTTGGAAGAGGACCCAGGTCCCCAGGGCCGAGAAGGGGGAGGGGGAGGGGGGGGGGGGGGGGGGGGAAGGGGGGGGGAGGGAGGGGAGGGCAAGGAGGGGAGGGTTCAATTTACCATTCGTTGTTAGCTGCATGATATTGTGCAATACCAGACGATTATACCCTCGGAAGTGCGAGTGAAAGCAAGCAGCACCAACAACAACGTATTACAGTTGCCATGACGCCACCCAGTTAGACAAGAGATGACCACGAAATGCAGACATTCTATAAGACGATTGCAATTTCCTTATACCTCCACTTCTTTAATGTACAACCTTTTTTCTTTCGCTTTAATGTTTACCTATAAACAAGAATAATTCCTAAAGAGCGGGAATAGATAGTAGAACAACTTGTCTTAAATTCATCATATCATAAATGGGTTGCAGCAATAAAAAAAAAAAAAAAAAACCTGATTCTTAAGTCACTAACAAATGAATATTAGGCTGTATGTGGAAGATGTTACGAAAGTTCCAATAAGCGTATATAATATACGTCAAATGAAATGAATTTGACTTTTATGATAAACCTTTCACTTAATCACTTAATTCAGCGATGCCCTACACATCCACACACAATGCTCTCTCTCTCTCTCTCTCTCTCTTGTTGACCGCAATATATCTGTTTGAAAAGTTGAAGATGTGATACTTTCCGCTCGATCGGCAATTATTCCCATCCGCTGCGCCATCTCAGAAAAAAAAAAAACCCGCGGAATCTCAATAATCGGATTTCGGAGAAGTATTAATCCGGATTTCGGGTACAAAGAACCTCGTTTAGTGTGACGCAGTGGTCGGGCGATAACGTATCATGAGATCCTTTCCTTTTTAGGATGCCATCTTTAAGAATCTGCATGAAATGGAGGAAAAACGATCAAAAATATGCCTCTCTTTTCTCTTTCTCCTCAAATGATATATTCAAACAGCCATGCACACACACAAGCATGCACACAAGCAGCGTATTTCCGATGCTCTTCTCTTTGCTTATCTTTATCATTATTTTTCTCTCACTCGCCATTCAGTTAGACAAACGCAACCTACAAAATTGCAATCTTATGTTCAATGAACAAAAGATGTGTAATTTGTAAAATTGTATTTTCCTGTTTGCCGCGTATTTTAACAGCAAGCATAATCTCTACGTTACTTTTGTTTATTTGTTTGTTTGTTTGTTTTTCCTCGACACGTTATTCCTATTCAGTCGTATCTTACTAGGCACGGTGGATCTGTGTTGCAAGGTGTCGAACGTTGCAAATGCATCCCATCCCATACCTCTTTTCCCTCCCCCTACCATAATTATTTGCATTTTGATTTGATGTAAGTGGCGCAGGGGAGGCGGGCGCCTTGGGCTTCCCATCGTCATTATTGTAATTGAACAGGGTATCAATCGCATGATGTTCAGTCTTTGACGAGTCATTTTCCAAAGGCTCAAGTGTCCAAACGATTCATGGCAACACCCCAGCGCAGCAGAGAAGGCTGCGCAGAGACAATGATCAGAGAACGGCCCTGATTACTAGACTCTGATTGAAGAACGAACCCCAGGGCCTATACTATAGTAGCCCTATACGTGGCGTCGGGAGAACGCCGCACCGGAAAATTGAATGATGCATTGCAACAAGCGGCAGGAAAGTATCCTAGAGCAAGTTTGACTTTATCATACGGAACACAGGAGGATGAAATCTTGGTGCTTTAAAAGAAAACATAAAAACAGAAAGATTGAGATATCAGTGTCCATTCCAAGACTTGGTTTTCAGCATTAATAGGGTAAGATCTAGCCTGCCAAAGGTGAGAAGATATAATTGTTTTGATTACTGGAAGGGATCAAAAAGACTAAGACGCATAATTATCGGCGCGAACAGCACGTGTAATTAAATGTCAAAGACAGTACAGAGTATAACATAATCTCTGAGTGGACCACGAGTAGTTCTTGGGGTACCTTTATCAATCGATCAATCGATCTTTATCAACGATGCGGCTATGATCAAGTTTTAACAATGTTTAGCTTTTCTTGTTTCATCTATAACAAATCGACTAGATCTCAACCTGAAACCTGTCTTGACGTGTCGTTTCGTAATTAACTGGTCAATCTAAAAAGAGAAAAACTCAATTGTTTGAAAGCCATCAATCTTTTCGCTGATAGAAGAGCCTTCAAAAACCATTAACGACAACGAATAAATTCCCTTCTATGTTCTATGTTTTTTTTTATTATGGCTTGCACATCATGATTTTTGTACTTTGAGATAAATAGTACCTTCACATTCGATTAACAATATCAATGCATAATCTAGGCTACATGACATCATGTGTGCCTGCGTGTATTATACGTGTATGGATATGTGGAAGTGTGTACATGATAATTATGTACACGTATGTGAATAACACATTAATGCTCAAAGACAAAAAAAAGAGGCGGGAGGAGTTTCCTCATTCTTATTTTTAGATCGAGCTTCTGCAAAGATCTAATTTTCACTCTCTTGTTACTATTCTTTTTAGAAGACATACTTTCTTAGAATTTTCACTTAATGGTATCTGGGTCGAGCTCTCTCCCTTATTGGTGCTGTTGATAGGGCTTACATTCGAGTATGAAAAAAAAAAATAAAAAGAAGAAGGTCGCGTAGGCTTGTCCAGATGGTGCCACGTGGAAGATTTCCGAGTTTTCTGTTTGCATCAGCCTGCTCTCTGATCAATGGCGTTAACTACGGGGTTTACACGTAATACTAGTAAGTGACGTATAGTGCTTCTTCTTGGAAACGGCTTCTGCTCACTTTAGGTTGAGAAAATGAAAAAAAAAATCGACATAAGAAAAAACAAAAATCTGCATCCCGCCTCTCTGTTGGAGAGCAGCAAAAATGCCACTGGTAATTCCTTGTTAAACGTTGTTGAATCCCAGACTCGTTTGCAATTTACAGTGTGCCAGTATTTGCAAGTGTCAGGTTTCGCGGAGGACCTTTTGTGAGTGTGTGAGCGTGTGCGTGTGTGTTGATGTGTGTTCGTGTGTCTGTGTGTGTGTCTGTGTGTGTCTGTGTGTCTGTGTTTCTCCTTCATCCATTATTTCTATCATCTCTTACTGCCCTTCTACTTTCAGCCACCACTCCCTCCCCGAGTCTTTCAAGAGCAGACAATGAGGGGGAAGAGCGGGCTTTTCATTGCTCGATCTTTTATTCTACCAGTCTTTGACATTTCAACGCGATTTGTGTTTACTGAGAGCAGAGAAAGGACGTGAAAGGTGTCATGATGACTTTTGACTGGCAAAGCACTTACAAACTTTACTTTTTTTTAATGCATTTGTGTGCAGTATAACGCCCCTGTGGGTATTTGTGCCTTTACTTGTGCGTTTGAGTGTTCACGTCATATTACAAATCAACCCCGTGGCAAATAATTATACAGTGTATTAGTCTTTCATTTCAACGAAATTCAACTGAATGACATTTCCATTTGTGTCTTTTAGCTAATATTTTTTTTTTGTTATAAGTAAGGGCTCTAAGTAGCAGTAAGATATGACTTCAACCTGCGTTCCTTTGATGATATTGGAGACAAACTAAAAAATATGAATAAAAAAAAAGACATGTTGCTAAAATTTGTTGAATATTTCGACGGACAATTGTATTAAGATACAAAGTTTGTGCACATCGGTTCTACCGTACAATGCGTACCGACGTGAATGGCTGAGGTTGGGGGACACAAACAAATATCTATCACCCATTCACTTTACGGGCGCGGGGCGCGGAATGCGACACTATCGATTTAGGGGTACTTGGTCACCAGAAATCCAATTTGGTTCGCGTATACACGATCTTGGTCGACTCGCTGTTGCTCGGAGAGCAGGGCGTGGAAGAAGAGCAAATGCATTTTCCCACTCCGATTTGAACTCGTTTTACGTGATAACTACCACGAGTGAGATTCGAATTGGGACAATAATGCGACCCGCTAACGTGAGAACCACGGATTCCATTTCCCATCTATGATAGCCATCACGAAAAGAGATGAATTGGCTGACGACAGCTGACATCATAAATCGTCTTCTCTCATCCAGGGAAGGGAGCTATGCAGTAAAGTCGTTTTTTGTTTTTTTGTTTTTTTGCTTTACTTTTGTATTGTTTGGGGGGGGGGGTTGTCTTCTTTATCGTCTGGATGGAATGGATAAGAAAACGGAAGAGATTGGCGACGATTCTGTTCGAATGTTTGCATACTGACATTCGCAAGGATATAGAAAGAGGATAAAGAAGGTGCGAGGTTTCATACATGACAGAACGACAAAAGGCAACAAGCAATTAAAGGGAATTCCCCCACCCCTTCCCCAATACAATACCAACGCAGATTATCATCAGTTTTGCTGCTTTTCTGCGTGATGATAAATTCTAATGTTCGAAGTCACCGTCAAGAGTTTTTTTTTTTTCATTCTGCCTGAATGTACCGATCTCTTTTTGGGTATTATAAAGGGAAGAATACAATTACTGAAATTAGTAGGATGCTAATTATCATTAGCGTTCTTGTACCAATAACCATCATTACTTGCGTGTTAGGAAAATTACCACGCATTAGTTCTATTCACTTTTATAATCCATAATCTTTACCCTGAAGCGTTTAGGGAACTCTTGTGTACCTACATAGCCACAGCGCGCTGCTGAAACAACGCGTCGCGTATTAAAGGAGCTCGCGTATAGGTATTAAACAACTACTTTATGTTCTATGCATGCACTGATTTTCCATAATGTGCGTTTTATGATAAACGACACAGGAAGGTGAATCCTAAACAGCACCCTGCAAATGCAGAGTGGAATGCTCCATTTTTTTTTACCTTCATCGTTTTAGGACGCTCGGCACCGAGGCGAGGTTGAATGCAAGAGATAAGACATCATAAACGTCACACCCATACATCATTTTCCAAATCTTCTAGCCCACATATGCTCTGCTCTATACAATCGCCTAAGGGGGCTGATCAAATAGATTGGGGAATTATGGTTGATAAACGTTGGGTAACCTCACTTCTGATATCCTTTCTAGATAGATCAATGAATGATCACAACGAAAGAGAGGAAAGTGAAAATAGGGTTAGAGAGACAGAGAGAGAGAGAGAGAGAGAGAGAGAGAACACGTGTATGATTTTCATATTTACCGAACAGAAAATACGGGGTTTCCATAATGCAATTATAATTTCAAATAATGTTAATAGATTAATATGTATGTATATATGAAAATAAGTAACAAAAAATAATAATTGTTGTTATAAATCACTTGATACGCTCGTGCTTACGGTAATCAAATGTTAATGTTTGATAAACTACCAAGATTCAGACATGAAATATAAAAGATCATGAAGCTTGGATGGCCTGTGCACCAACGAAACTTGAAACCATATAACCAATATAACTTCCACGCCACGAATCTTATCCATTTTTACTTGGAAACCATCATAGTACGCTTATACCGCTTTCCGTAAAAGATGGTACCAATCATGCTTTATTTCTCTCATCTTATTGTTTGCTTACATTCTTTTCTTTCTTTCGGTGCTAACATTATGTTGCTGTAATCCCATTCTGCCGTTGCCTGTAAAGTGACATATTGATGGAGGCAAATAAATCTTTAATGTCCAAACCCAACAATAAGACGTTAATCATTCCATTCATCTTTTACGTAAAACTTTGTGTCCTTACCGCTATACTGATTCCTTTTGTTGTTGTTTTTTCTTCATTTTTAGGACATTTTTCCCCTGCCATGTGAAAATTTTGTTCACAGATGTAAAACCCTCTCTTGTACCCCTTTCTCTTGTACCTACGCCATAACAACAGATAACGTTGAAAAAAAGTTGAATCTGATAAAATGCGGGGAAAAGCAATCATACGGACACTTTTGACTTCAATAGGGTCGCGGCTCAATGGATATTTGTGCTCTATATAATAATGACTTGAATAGAGAATTCATTTCGAACCGTTGCACCGGGGATCTGATTGAAAATACCACGTCGGAGATTGAACAATCTAATGCATTCCGTTTCTGAGACCCGTTTTAAGAGGTTTGGGAGGACCAGACAGAGCATAACCCCTGAAAATCGTATAACATTCCACTTACAATCACGAGTAAATGGCTGATCTTGTTATCGCACGCATTGCACTTTAAAGTGAAAGGTGATCACTGATGGGCGTTGGTGCATTTTTTTTTTTTTTTTTTTTGGTCCTTGTTTTTGCTTTTGGGGTGGAAGGCAAGGGGGTTCCGTGCCGCGAACTGAGGCCCTAAATGTCAGTTCGGAAGTCCTGGTCGATTTATAGCTCCTCATTAACGAAAGCAATCCATTCTCACACGAGAGAGTTCGTCAATAGAGAATGTATGAGCATAGGTGAGGATGGAGGGGGGGGGGGGGGGCGGTAGAAGTGGGTGAGTGTCCAAGCAAAGACATTAGCAAGTCGGATCTCGATAGGTGGATCACGGTTTATCGGAATATATATTAAAAAAAAAAATCGATACGTGCTGATAGCGCCAAGATTACCACGTGACATGCGAGGAGGAATATTGCTTGGTCATCAAACCACTTACACTTTTGAACGCGGGTTTAAACATGTTTCGGTCAAGAATCCCAATCATCCGAGCAATAATTCTCTAGCTCAAGAGTCGTGTCACAGAGAGCCCTTGAGGAAAGCCCTTTCATTAATTGTAATAGTTTATCAGCATTTTTTTTTTCCATTCATATACACATGACATCGCATCGAGCATGCAATAAGAGACTCCTCGTAATATCTGCCTGTCACGTTGCATTGCACTTGAGCGCTCGTCGTGCCCGTTGGAATAGCGTAGGAGAAAAAACAAAAAGAGCTATTTAACGGAGAACGCGAGAGCAGAGAGGAGAGTGAAAAATAAGAAAAGAGAAAGTGACAATAAGCTAGAAAGGTTCCCCCTTTTTTTACCCTATAATCTCGACACAAACACAAATTAAACATGTCACTTCTTGGTACGGCAAATGTCACGGCCCTTCTCAACTCGACGTCATGATGATGGAGCCGATTGCCGAGCAGTCACCCGGTATTGCCCCGGTTAGAATGAAGTAGCAGCAGACCATCGTTTTGGTTGTGCTATCTGGTGTCAGCTACGGTTGACACTCTTGACAGAAGTGACAAAGAATATACAATGACAGTCACAAGCACACGTCAAACCCGATCACGGTCTCCTCTATGTGATTTGTCAATGCCATTTGGTTTCTTGGTAATGTGGTGTATATATATATATATATATATATATATATATATATATATATATATATATATATATATTATATTGTCGTTAAAGTTATATTTAGATCGTTGTTAATCTATTGCCTGTTTTGTATTTGTAAAAGCGGACAGGAAGAATAAACTGAAACTAGAACTAAAGTGAAACACTCATCACATGTCTTTCTCCCAGAATATGTAGAGATATGCTGATATATATATATATATATATATATATGTGTGTGTGTGTGTGTGTGTGTGTGTGTGTGTGTGTGTGTATGTGTATCGATGTATCGATGTAATCGAGCTTGGGTCTGCCTGAACCGCTATGACGTCTCCGTGGCAGAGCGGTATAGGGCTTTGGCGTTCCATGCCAAAGACCCGGGTTCGATTCCCGGCGAGACCAACTTTTCAACTCTTGCACTTTACAGTAAATTGTAACATGTTCTTCTCCATGACATGTTCCATGATGCACAGGTCGTCACAATAAGCATACTCAATGATGTTTGATGAGATGGCAGCTCCACGTATGAAAACGAGCATAAAACCAATGATCTACTCAGAAAAGAAAGTCAAAACGGGTACAAAAAGGGGGTCTGGCTTAATCATACTTTAAAAAAAAACTGTTATGCTTGAAGTGACCATCAATTCACATAACTGTGAGTTTCAGGTGTAGTTGGCAATACTACACCATAAGACAAAATGTTTTTTTATAGATATGATTATTCATTTAAAGAACCGTAAGGATAGTACTGTATTATTCTATCATGAAGGTTAAATGTTGTTAATATATTTTAATATATTAATTCCTCGACTGCAGCATGCTTTGCGTGGGAAGTTCTCTTTTTGTTTTTCAACGATTTTGCTGCGTCAAAAACAATGACTGAAATAACCCTAAGGTTATTATGGGGTAATTGTAACCATGATCATTGGGTCGATGGCTGAAATTAACTCCTGCGTTTTTTATTTTTCTCTGCCTTATGTTATACTTATTATCATTATTAAGTCGTCAGCGAATCCATTCAAACATGTCACTACGTGGTGCGCCAAATGTCAAATGTCCTCCCAGCTCAATGCGAACCCGCCAAATCTATTCAGTCAACTGCTAGGCAGCTGCTGATTGATGTGGCGGGCAAAACATTCACTACTCGCATCTGTACTATCTGGTGTCAGCCACGGCTAAGGTTCTTTTTTTTTTGTCGTATAATTTTGATCATCATTTTGTCGAGACTGACAGAATGTTGTCATTACGAATTATTTGCCGACCTCACACCCTGTAATCAGTCTTGGAAGTTCACCCATATCTCCCACATATTAAAATAGCGATTATATAAATGCGGATATAATGCTGTTCACTTGTACGTATGTGAAATGTCCTTTGTATTCATAATGACAGTATCTGGAAAAAAAAATATATATGTTGTTGTCTAGCTAATGCCCTCTTTTCATTCGTGTGTATTAATACTTTGTTCACTCAGCAATTTTTTCGAATACACGAATATTCGAATATACTCATATTGACATGTACAGGTGTTATGATAATTCCATTTTCTTTACGGCAATGCAAACCAGGAGCATATCATAAGCATATACCATACCCACTGAAAGTAATGAGTTCTGTCACATTGGCTAAAAGATTAGTGTTTTGTTATGTTTCTTTTTATACTACATGGCAACAATTTCAGAGAATTCACAAATACACAATGTCAGGTCATAGATTAGATGTGCGCATCTTCAATATCATTGAAAACAGCGGAAATATCAGCTGGGTAATACAAGAACTGCTTTGAAGAAAAAAAATCGTTTACAAATTGACAATGAGCATGTTCAAGGTTTTATGGTCGATCTATGAATATAAATTCTACACACACACACACACACCATACACATATACATATGTTTAAATACTAATGAGGGTGACGATGAGTATATTGTAACAAACTTTATGTCAGTTGCTCCAACAGAAATCAAATTTCTTATCATAATTTGTTTGTAATTTATTAAACTTGCAAATTTAGGAAGCTGTCCGTTATAATATCCGCTGATATGATTTCAAAAATCCTTTCTCTGTTTCTCTTTATTCTGCAGGCATTCATTTCCGGTTCTATTTTTCCTATCCTCGTCTCTTTGGTGTCCTCATGTTCGCGTATCGGCACATCTGTGGATGTCACCACGTCATCCGAGAATCCACCCACCAACAAACAAAGCCAAAATAAAGAAAGAAAGAAAAGAAAAAGAAAGAAAAACACTCTACAATGACCAAAAAATCACTATTCCGTCTTTTGAGGAGACTACTCTTTGACAGAGTATACAAGCGCGAAGGACTGCAAGCAGTCGGCAATCTGTTACAGGAGGCAGACGACCACCTAAATGACTGAAGATTTTTTTTTTTTTTTTCATCCGGCTGGGCGAATTCTTCTCCATCTTTGTGACCGACGGTTCCCATCTCTTGGAATCACTTTCCAGTGCCATATGGACTCTTAGGATATGTTGGACACTACATCTCGATAAATTTGTCTCAATCATTATTTGTTTGTTTGTTTGTTGTTCTTGGGTGTTTTTTTTTCTCCCTTTGTGTCTATGTTTTTCCTTTCTCACCTTCACTAAACAGAAAACATCACGACACATGGGCTTTACTTAAATTGAAAGACGATTTTCATTTTGAATCATCATCGGAATCATAGCTCTTAGTTAATGTGATGAGACCAGGCAAAAATCATTCCTGAATCATGTCAAGGTGATGCTGTATGTCGTAACAAATGTCAATAACTTTTCATGTAGACGTAGGCATAATTTCCTCATATTTAGATACCTTTTCCCTATGTTGCCCTGATAAATGAGTCACTGGGAAAGAGAAATATATATACTAGTATCTTCCGTACTCGGAATATTCTATTCGAAGGGCAAACTGAAAGACAGGGGGTGACATGAGGGAGATAAACCGTCCACTTTCTGACGTTCATCTCTCTATTGGAACAGATTAGACATTGGTTCAACGTCTTTGTTTCTTTTTATTCCAGTCAAACTTTCTTCGTTGTTGTTGTTGTTGTTGTTGATCTTCCCAAAGACTTAAAAAAAGACTGCTGGAAAAGGCAAGATAGACAGTAGGTTGTAACTCAGATGTTCAAATTTTGAAAACTGGCATCACCATTTTATTTTTTTTTTTTGGGGGGGGGGGGGGAGGGGATGGGGTAGTTCCAATCAAACTGAAGAGGTTCAACACGATTTCAACAGCATATTATATTGCGCACTAACGAAATTTATGGAATGAAAATGGTATTGACGAGACGGACTGAGGCTATTCAAAAGTCTCTATGAAAATGTATGTCCCAGTTTGAAAATGTAAATTTTTCCCCTCTTCTTATAAACGTATTGAACAGAAAATTGCAAAATACCACCGAAGTATAAGTGCTCTGTATTTCTTCGCTAGCACAGACTCTTTTGAAAGTCAGTAAGTGTTTCTTCAAATTCACATACGTTTCTAATCTATTCTGCCTCACGCTTCTAAGATTTTGTGTACTTTGGAAGATGCTCAGAAATATAGACAGATAACAAAACATCATCTTGGTTCAAGCTGATTTGCAAACCCACCTTGTAAATAATTGACATCGCTTGTTTAGGCTCTATGATATCATTGCCCATGCCTGGAATGTGAACAAACTAATCAATGTCATTTTCGTAACACAGGTTATTCTTCTCTTTTTTTTTCTTCTTTTTTTTTTGTCATCACTGTGTGGAAAAGATTGATTTTGACAACCTATTTCTAAATAAACATTCAGTTTTATTCACCCCACTCTTTGTTTGCATCTAGCTATTTCACGTGTCACGTAATTATATATATATATATATATATATATATATATATATATATATATATACATGTATATATATATATATGTATAATATATACACATAATATATAAACATACACTGTATACATATGTATAAACACATATCTTTTCATAGCATGCATATTTACAAATATAATATAAATATAAATTTAATATATTTATAAAATATAAATTTATGAATATAAATTCATGTTCATGAATATATCTTTATATTGTATATACTGTATATATATATATATATATATATATATATATGTATAAAGATATAGATAAGTGCATTGAAAGCAAATTTGTTTTCATGACTATAAACAGACAATGACAGACTACTCATATCATCATTGTATGTGCATAATAGTTCATGCAGACATTGCTCTGTAACATTTAATCACACTTCGAGATCGTAAGGAAATTCAAATGTAAGATATTGTTTCGAATATACTGGTGGAGCGGTTGTGTCAAAAGGGATATTAAAAACCAGGGAGTATCAATCATATGTTACAATGAGTTTCCCCGTCCCGGTCCCCAAGCACCAGTGGTTGGTATACAACACCCCTAGGCAAGGGAATCTATCCTCATTGTCTGGTTCTTTGGAGTTAATCTACCTTGTGGTTGCTTGCTTACAAGCATTCATTGCTTTCAAGCGGCAAGGGAAAATCAATCATATGTCAAATGAAAATCCCAAGAGAACAAAGATATATAAAAATAAAGCAAAACCATGAAAAAAAAAATCATCGCAATCTTCAGTTTTTTCATACGTTGACATCCATTTTGTTAAAATACATTTCACTATCAAAGCGTAAGGATGACGATCGATTGCACTGTCACCTACACGAACACAAGGGCGTGGGTATGCTCCAATCTGTACAGGTTGAGCATGTATTTGTAGTCTGATTTGCAAGTTTTTCAATTCGAAATTAATTTCAGTCAGTTCCATGTTTGTGTATGTCCATCAGCGTGTAGGTTTTCACGAATATTTTATTGCTTCATTGAAGTTATAAATACGTTAATAGTCGCATGAAATTGCTATAAGTTAAACACTAAATGTCTTTAGAAGAATATTTTACATTATTCCTGAGATGCAAATGTACTGAAATAGGTATCAATTCTATGGTAGGCAATGTTGTGCACAATGGACCCCAATTTCCTACCAAAAATTTGATATAGGATTCACTTGTGATTGCAGTCATAAAAGGAAAAAAAAAAAATTGACACCACTTTGATATTATATGAACCTGGTCGTGTGTGTGTGTGTGTGTGTGTGTGTGTGCGTGCGCGTGCGTGTGTGTTTGTCAATGTGCATAATTTTGCATTTAAACCTATCTCTCCTCCCTTTGGCCCATATGGTTCTCTACTTTCTACTAAACCCATGAAACCACCGAAAGTGTGACGTTTGGGAAGTGTCGAGGCGCCGTAGTCGTTGCCAAGAGTGTCATCTCCGATAGTTTTACATCTACCTAAGATAAAAGTGTTTTCGGCATGGTAACAATTATTACGTTGTCGACAAAGTGAGCAGGTCCTGTTTGCAAACCCTTGGGTTTAATACGGTACGTTTACTTGAAGTAAGACTCCTAAAAGTTAGAATTACTCGTAATTGATATTGATGACTCGCCATATTGTGGCATCGACCTCACTTATGGTAACAATTTATTATAGTGGTTGAACACTTCACGTTTCTATTTTCGTTCAACCTGCCGAATAGTATTTGCAACTTTAAAAATCTCATCCACAGATATTTAACGTAAAATTCAAAACTATACCAAATGCACCATAGATGATGCCTGGGAGGGTTCTGTTTGAACCTATTACCTTTAGGCAACGAACTTTTTAACTTAAAAATACAGCACGGGATTATCAATGGGCACTAAGCAAGGTATTTCCAGTCTATATAGTAGATGAACCTGGTCGTCTTGATAGTATTGAGTCAGTCTATTCGGTAACTTTACCCTAAGCTCCTTGCCTTCGCTCTATTTTGGCCTTGCCCTCAAACGCCTTCTAGTTTGGGGATAGGAAGCAGAAAGAGAATCGAATGGGGGTGCCCAATATTTGCAGCTATATAGTGGCCCAGAAAGCTTTTAGGTGATTGTTGTTTAAACAATGTATTGTGTAGGTGTATTTCTTCCGAAAACACTAGTTCCATTAGTCAGCCCTTGTAGGATATCTGCCGGCGTGGCTCAACAAATACACGGCTGGGTACTTACTCCGATCAATCAGATCTTTTTGCCCTCCTTCTCTTCCTCTTCTTAACCAGGTTTTTTTTTCTACTTTTGCCAAAGCAAATCGTTCAAGGTCCGACATACACTTGTTGATGAGGACTGGATGAATCCCTTGCAAGCAGGCACAGAGAGAGGGAACGCTATAAAAAAAAATCTGAACTTATAAGAAAAAAATCACAACTTTCAAATTTAAGCTCTATTTTTATATCATCTCTAAGAAAATGTAATTACAATGAAACATTTGAATACAAATAATGTCCCAAAATCGGTACAAGGTAATAAACAACAAACAAACTGTGAACAGCATACGATACAATATATCTTGTAGCTATTATGATAAATACCAACACAAACAATATAATGATCAAGTGGGTTTGGCTAGTTTGGCAAAGCGTATACGAAGGTATTATAACGAAAATACAGAAGTGCGTGATATAAAAAAGATACAAGAGGTAGGAAGATATCACTTCTACTGATAGATGCAAATCATGTAGTGCAAACCATCAGCAAACCTCCTGTACAGCAATAAGGGAAAGGAAGAGAAAGCATTGAAACATGGGCCTATTGGTGGCAAAACTAAGTAAATTGGTTGTACAAAATACACTGCGATCAACACATGTTACATCTATCTTAATAACAATCACATGCTAACAATATCACAAAGCATGACTTTGCTAAGAAAAGCAGTTTTGACAGAGACACACCCACCAACAAGTACACACACAAATAATATTTTCTTGTACGTGAGACCTATTCTATCCTAAATTAATGTTTTCTGGAGAATAAACGAATACAGTATTATTATTTATCGCAAAGAAATATTCAAGATTTTGTTTTACTTGCAACAATTTTCCAAATTATATATAGGGCCTATATATATATATATATATATATATATATACATATATATATATATATATATATATATATATATATATATACATATATATATATATATATATATATATATATACATATATATATATATATATATATATATATATACATATATATATATATATATATATATATATATATATATATATATATATTATTTAATCCTTTCAAGCAGCTTTACTTATACATGAATAGAAATATGATATGTATGTATATATGAACGAACAATGACTACTGAAATAAATTACTGGAAGCACATTTCCCGTAATCCAAATACCAGGTATGTTGCTACAATTAAAAACTAGGTAAGAGAAATGATCAGAATGAATGAAATTAAATCATGAGTAACGACAAGATCGTGAAAGTACGTATCAATGACGAAAATAGTGTTCAATATATTAGGTTTGATCAATTATTGTTCTAGCACAAGGTGTATGTTATTTTAGTGACAGAGCCCTTTCTGCTTCTGATGGAAATTCATAAAATCGGCGGGACTTTTTTTTCAGTTTTTTTGTTCTCATGAATTTATTCCAATTCAAGTATCCACTTGGAACTGACAAATATATTTTGAACGGAGAAAGAAAAATGACCGACAACTGGTTTTCAGCCTAGCAATTCATCAGATGTCAAAGACGTTTAAGCATCTACTCTTTCTCTTGACACTTTTGATAATCGAATCTAAGGACCCATCGAACAAAAAAACAACAACTACAACATAGGTTAATCTAGGTAGAAGATCTTATTCCAGAACCAAGATAAGATTGGTTTGATTTTCTTTGCTTACATGGACAGGGCGTTTATTTTGTTTCGTTTTGTTTTGATTTGACAGATTTTCTTTTTTATTTGATGTCGCCCTCTTTCTCGCTCCGTCTCAATCTTCCATTGGAGATGTGTTAAAGTGCACCCAAACCAGCATACATGGAATCAGGTTAGTGTTCCCTACATGCTCTCAAGCTGCAAACAGCCAGGGGTTAAGGCCCGGAGGACTCTGACCAATGAGGGATGTGATCAAACGGAGTGGGGCGTGGTCAAATGGAAAGGGGCGTGGTCAAACGGACATTCTGATGACACCAAGAGGCTGATCATCATACCCTCCTTCGTGAGGAATATTACGCGTTAAAATGTCATTGGAAACGGTCACACGAGATTCCTAAAAAAAGGTTTAATCCCACAGGAAGAAGTGTGAACGTCCAATTGTTCACAATGCTGTTGACATGGTCACTTACACTGAAGAGATGGAACAAATCCATGACGGGAATGACAGTAGTGACATTAGTTTGGGTTTTTTTTTTTTCGGTAAAGAAATAACATCATACAATCTAATTCAATCTCGTTCAGTTTCGTTCAACAATAATCACAATGAAGACATGAGTTAAGCATGACAACGACGACGATGATGCTAACACCGACAATCCATTTGATATCAACAGCAATTTCTACGTAAAAAGTCATTATCTCAGCCAATTTCATTACAATATATTTGATATCAGCACCAATTTCTCCTTAGCACCCATTATCTCTGTCAGTATCGTTATCGATATGACTGAACAGACAAAGTCATCTTTATCATCAACTCCATAACTCAGTAACATTGAAGCCTTAACTTCTCAGCCAAAATCTTAGCATACTCACTTAAACTTTGGAGGGAAAATGTGCAAAAACTATCCAATCAAACGATGTCAACGTTCTCTATAAATTTAACATTGCATTGAATCAATAGGACCCCACCTCCGTCCGTACGTGATACCAATTAAATCAAGAGTGACCATTGAAGCTAGGGTAATACTCTCCTCTCAAAAGATTCATTCCGTACTACCGGATGACATTTTTATCCCGACTAAAACTAACAGCTATGTTCTGTTCAATCTGAAAGGGTTGCATTAGTGAGCTAAGATGTGTGGTAACTTCAGTGATGAAAAAAAGAGAAATACTTCTCGAAAGCCAACTACAAATAAACAAACATCGACAATGTCCAGCAGATAGATAAATCATGTTGCAGAGAGTTAAGTTCGGTATTCACCTGAAATGTGGGTTAAAAGCATTCATGCACATACATTATTGGCGGACAAGACCGTTGTGCCGTTAGTAAGAATCGTGATTTATCTGTGCACCGTGGGCACTACACCTTTTATTGTGCATTGATACTGACGTGACCGCTGTCCAATGCTAATGAAAAGACAAAGGATTTTTCAGAGGGGAAATGACTCCTCGAAACGTAGTGATAAATCTCCGCCCGCTCCTTCCGTTGCTTGTCCTTTCCATAAGCCACTGGCAGTTGAAACCTGAAGGGGAGAAACGTCATGTACGTTGGGGGGAGGATGTGGAGTGATACACTGATGCTCCGGCGTCTGGTTTAGTTCAGTGTGCCCATATCGGGGTCAGAGGCCCAAGCGTATTCGGGGATTACGCCCAGGCGGTCAGCTTACCCTGACAGTTATCTACGAGCCGAGTAGAAGGTCGCCCTGGAGAATATCCTGATCTCAACGTTCGGCTTTACTGTCAGATGAGCAGTACAATTCGGCCCTTAAAGGGCATAGATAAGCCTCCTCTTCCACAGCCCGCAAGGAGAAAAATAAATCCACCTTTACTGCTCGTCACTTCGAGGGGTCACCCTGCTGACGTCATTGTGCACTTTACACTTCACTTTCGCTTTGCAAAATACCAAATAGACGTAAGTTCAAAAGACGACAATAAAAGAAAATGTCATGAAGATATCAAATAAGGTCAACTGATTGATTAATCAAGTGACTGAATTGGAAATGGGAAAGTCAGTGTCCGCTTGAGCCATAAGGCCATCATCTCATGGCAATGAGATAATTTATTTATTTATTTAGTAATTTATTTATTTATTTATTTATTAAACATTCAAAACAATCACGTCGAAAACACGTGTATTTGATGTTGGAACTGATGACCTTTGTATGATCTTGCGAAAGCTTCGGCTTTATACCTTTCAGCAAAAAGCAAACATAACTGGTAGATACAGCGTTCTGCCCCTTAAACTTGAGTCACCTCCCGCTAAGGATAAAACATTTTGTTTTTTGGTCCACCAGCATGTTCTCGAGGGAGTTTCGCTGAAAGATGTAATCATGATTTATGTTATTCTTATGAGAGCGAAAAATAATTTATGGCAATGCTGAATGTATAGGAAAATTTTCGTAGAAGAACCTGAAAGTTATAAATTCCAACTCTCGTTTTATATTACCATGGGAGTTTTTCTCTTTATTGGTTCACGATTTTTAATTTGTAGCCTCCAGAGCCACATTGCCCTATGACTGCTTCTTTCTCCGTCCGTCTCTCTCTCTCTCTCTCTCTCTCTCTCTCAGAAAGAAAACAAAATATTAAGAGGTTTCTGTTGATCTGAGAATCCCAACAAGCTTAAAGAGAAAAAGAAACACACGCCTCAGGGAATTTGTAACGCCAATTTGAAAGAAGGACAGGTGTCCAAATTAATCTGCAACAGTCAATGCGTGCTAGTAGGTTTTTCCTTTATTTATAACCCCGTGCTTTCGTATCCACCCCACCCCCTTCACTACTAACACCTACACTTCCTTACTTGCTTGCGTGTTCTTACTCGTCCAGCCACTTGTTTATTTGTGTGTGCGTGTGTGTGTGTTTGTGTGTTTGTGTGGGAATGTGTGCGTGTTCTTGTAAGTGTTATTTTTAGTTGAAATTGCGAATTGTTTCTTAACGCCTTCAATAAGCCTCATAGACAGAAGCGACCTTTCCACACAGTATGTCAGGAAAATAATGCAATTTTGACAGGATCAACCTAATAAACAAGACGTTGGCATGCAATGCTCTCATCGGTGTGCATGTACAAAACATCTTATGAATGATGTAATCCATGATAATTAGTGTGCAATACTAAATCATATGAATGAAAAATGCATAATTAGCCCAAATGCAGTTTTATGTCACCACATACTGCATGTGGGTTAATTATGCATTTGGAGTGTATGTTGGCAAGCATACTACTTGTACAAAGCATGTGTCATTTGTCATATAAAAGTATAATTAATCACAGTGATTGATCTACGGTAGACGTGGATTCCCCTGTCAAAGCCAAAAAGTATAGTTCACGACCTTGCACTATGACGAATTCAACAAATGTCACGTGGTCCAAATCCACCAATTGTAAATCTAGTGTTATATATAAATATATACATACAGTGTATATATAAATAAATATATATATATATATATATATATATATATATATATATATATGTAACAAGATAACAGGAATATGTGAAATAAATATGTTAAATATATATATATATACATATATATATATATATATATATATATATATATATGTAACAAGATACAAGGAAAATGTGAAATAAATATGTTAAATGGATCCTATACTTTTGGTTGAGACCAAACTTCAGGTTTCTAACATTTTTTTTTTGGTGAGATAATGGGAAACTTGTTATGAAATGTGAAAGAGCATATAATTCCAAGAGGAAGTCAATGTTTATTTGATGATTTTTTTTTAATGGCTGAGTTATCCAAAACACAGCGATTGTAATAAAAGGTGGGACACACCTTTATTACGATTGCTTTGTTTTACTTTGTTTTTGGATATCTCAGCCATTCCATATCCAATTTTCATCAAATAAACGTTGGATTCCTCTTAGGATGGAATGCTCTGCACTATTTCTTAAGTGGTTTCTTGGTATCTCGCAAAAAAAAAAATTAAAAGCCCAATCCTCATCTCCACCAGAACTATACCATCCATTTAACATGTGTATGTTTGTGTGTGCGATCTGTGAACACATTATTATTTCCCTGTCTACTTCTTTAAGAGTACGGCCTACACATGATACATGTATATGTTATTTTATAATTTTTGTTAAGTTATATCTATATTTATATTTTCATATTATACAATCCAATCCCACTGATTCATCTACGGTAGATGTGGAATCCCCTGTCAGAGTTTTAAAAAAAAGTATAGTTCATGGTCGTGAACTATACTTATTTTTTACTCCGACAGGGGAATTCAACTAAAATCACGTGGTACCAATTCCACCAAGAGCAAATCTTGTTTTATATATATATATATATAGGTATAAAAGTGTCCATGGGGGAATATACGTCTGAAAACGAGGTATCTTAAGGGGAATTCGTTCCAAAGGGGAAATTTTTGATTCCCCTTAAGGTTTTGACAATGTTTTTTGAAGCCTTATCACTTATCTTGGGCCTCAAGACTACTCCACAGTAGGGCACAGATGGCATAGTGTGTATAGATTGAGGACTGTACCATCAATACAATTTAGGGGAGATTGGCAGGGATGCAAAAAAAAATGGATGTATATATTGGATGTGCATAGAAAACGGGTCATTGGGGGAATTTAGGCATATCAGCTTTTTCCAAAGAAGAGTTGTTTTTTCTCAATAACATACAGAATTTAGTAGTATAAGATGCATTTTGTGGTCTTGTCAGTTCAATTCTGCATTGAGCCCATATTAATGCACATTTTTTTTTTTTAAAGGGCATAATTTTTCAAAAAAGACAACATTAGCATGTTTTCTGAATATTAGCAAGCTACAAGCTATCATTTATCATCATCATAAACTATCAGTTTCTCCTTAAGCCTATGGCTGGAAATAGCGTTATAGCTAACAAAATGCATATTATGGTGGATGGTATATCATTGGAACAAAAAGAAAATGTCAAATTTCTTGGAATATATATAAATGAAAATATGAAATGGAATGCTCATGTGCAAAACATCTCAGATACAGTGTCTCGTAACATTGGTATACTTTGTAAGCTTAAGTATTATGTCCCAAAGAATATTTTATTTATGCTTTATAATTCGTTGATATTATCGAAAATTTCATATTGTAACATTGTTTGGGCAACTGCAAAAAGTCACATTGACAGTATATTGCTTCTACAAAAGAAAGCTATACATATATGAACCAATTCAGGTTATCGGGACCATTCAGATCCTTTGTTCGTAGAATCAAAAAGACTAAAGGTAAATGACATTAGTTTTTTATGTTTCGTTTGTACAGCGGTCAGTTGCCATCTTCTTTTTTCTCATTATTTCAGTTAAACGAGGACATATATTCTCATTCCACTGGGCAATCTGATAGATTTCATTTACAAAATCCTAAAACGGTGATGGCTCTGAAATCTAACAGACACACTGGACCCGATATTTGGAACGCTCTTCCTGAAATTCGAACTTTAGAGTCTATGCACTCCTTTAAGAAAGCTGTAAAGACAGTGCTGCTCTCTGGATATCAGTGATCTCATAATGTCATTGTAATTATATATATTGTATATGAAATTCCCTAGCGGAAATATCGCCCTTCTGAATTATTTTATTGCGTAATGTTATGTAACCGACAATGATCTGTAACTGTTCACCTGTATCTCGGTGAGAAAATACTTTGCCATGCTTTACTATTCAGCGATCCAGGTGATCTAACTTGTGTATTAGCGAAAGCAGACAGACCTCTCCTCTCTCCTTCTTCTATCCTATCTCTATGCAAGTCATCCCTCCCTCCTATTTTCCTGTATGTTATGTATTATGTACGAGGGCTGCATGCAAATCAAGCAGTGCTTTAGCTGTAGCCCTTCTGTGTTATTCATTCCATCGCTGTTGTACAAAGTAAATTCAATGAAGATACTGTATTGCTGTATCTTATATATTCTAAAGGCAATGAAGAAACTTACTTTGTTAACAATTAATGTTTATGTATAAATTTATGTATGGCACCAACAATGTATATAATATATGTGTGTATTAAATGGGTTAGTCAAATACCGGTTAGTGATTGGCTAAACACAGTCACGTGATGGAGGCACATTTCGTTATGTTCGCCCATGGGCGAACATTTTTATAATGTTCTCCAATGGGAAAACATTTTCATGTAACAAACGACAGAAGGCCTAGGACCGCGCGCGCACAGTGAATTTGGCTCTGCAACACGCGAGCAAGCGATCGAGTGCGTTGTGCTGGTGGTTGACGTTGACATATTACGTACAGTGTATTTGACTAACCCATATAATATAACAGATGATGACTGTTGTTGCCGGGAACATGTACCGAACGTTCCACCCTCAGGGTTTGAAATGCTATTTCGGGAGGCTATAAGTCCCTCGACTTCGTCTCGGGACTTATAACCCCCCTCAATAGCATTTCAAACCCTTCGGGTGGAACATTCGGTATGTTCCCTCCCCCGCCGGTCATCATCTGTATAATGTATCTGCATGAGCAATGATATCATGCAGGAACCAATGAAATAAAAAAATAAATAAATAAAAAACAGATGAATGTTAAATGTATATGTTAACATACATGTATTTGTGAGTTTGTGTGTGCGGTCTGTTTACCTGGCTACTTCTTTAAACGTAGGGCCTATACATACTTCATGGGTATGTAAAGATTATACAGACATTTATATTCATATTTATATTTATATGTATATATTTCATATAGAGAGAGACATTATATCTCATTTATTCATTATCATTCATTACATTTATAGCTGTTGAGAAGTATGTGCACTCAATAAATGGCGCTTTGTACGAAATAAAATATCATTATGTACAAAACAAAACACCGTACTGCCAAATGTAACACAATGTAGAGCCAGACGTCTCAAAGAAGACCGTGGAATGTCATCTGATCTTTGATACCATTTTTTAAAAACAAATCAACAAGAGAAATAGTGTTTCTCATCCTTATTTACCAACAACAACAAAAAAACAACAAACAGAAATAAGGTTCACATAATGGTTCTATTGCGACATAACAAAGACATCTCAATAATCGGAAGATGTAAGTTCTTTTGAATACATACAGGTTATATAAAAAAAAAAGAAAAAAGAAGAAGACGACAATAGATGGTAGAAGGATATAGGCAACAAAAGAGGATTAGGAGTAATGCGAGTTGTTTTGTTCCAAGAGCGGACTACATTTGGTTGGCTTTACACTGACTTCCACTGAAGAAAGGACTCTTTAATAAAAAAAAAAAAAAGAGTATGTACAATAACACAGTGTGGTCAAGCCATCTGAGGACCCGTTTCTTCGTGGTGCCAAAAAGAATTTTAAAAAAATTTATGTATGACTGCAGTAATAACATTTAAACGTTCACCCTAGGGTACGCACGATCCATTCTTGCCTTGAAACATCGAAGAATGGGCCATGACGATATTGCTGTAGTGTATGATATACCGGGCAGTGAATGAGTCTAAATCTACTTTCGATACCGGATGAAAGAAGCTCGGTTTGCCGCCAAGGGGGGTCGGAAATCAATTTGGCGGGGAAATAACTCTGTTAGCGCTGTGAGTCGACAATAGTGCCAAAGATTAGCTGTGGGGGGGGGGGGGAAGAAAAAAGAGCAGACACACAAAAGATGTGTGTGTTTGTGGGGGGGGGGATAATGTGGGAGCATGAACACGTTTGTGTTGTGCATATCTGTGTGTTTGCACAACTGCATTTCAGAACGTGAAGGTATGAAGGTTTTCCAACATTTCGTTCCTACAATTGCTGAAATCTAAAAAGAAATACATAGCAAAAGATATAATCATATCCGATTCCATAAATCTTACTAAGAGACATATCTTTAAAATGTTAATACACACTTCAAAGATCATCGTACTTCAATTATCAGTATAACCTCTCCTTAAACTTTGTACACCACGTCAATATTGTCTCTCTTGTATCATGGATAAAGATTAGGATGAACGCATTGCTGGATTTATTTAAGAATTCGCAGTACAATTTCCTATGTTGATTAAAGAATTACACTCTTCTTCTTCTTTTTTTTTTGAGAATGTAGCTAAACGCGTGATTTCTCATATGTAAGATTTCGCTTAAATTATTTGTTTACCTTGCCTTTTGATGCTCCAAAGTGGAGTGAAGCGCGTTGTGCAGAAATCTCTCTCCAGATTTCTATCACAATCTGCAAGTGCCTTCCTACAACGCTTCAAAAACATCCCTCACATCAGTCAGGCCCAGGCGCAGAAAAGTGCGCCTGTCGAAAATAGCTGAATTCTGCTATCGTGAATATTATAATGACAATACCCATCGTGCAACGCGATGCTCGTAGTGTAAAAGGCATGGAGAAAATTTTGGTGATGAAGACACCAAATCGATATTAATTTTGTAGGAAAATTTGAACCATGACACTTTTCTGATTTTTCATCTGTAGTAAGCCAAATACCTAATCTTGCATAATAACCCTTTTCTAGGGAGATAAAACCATGACAACTGGCGTAATTCTGGTCGGAATACATAATTAGGTAAATGTTTTTTGAATGACCAACGGTTTGCTTTCTTTTTAGCCTCGCGCAACAGGCGTCGAATAGTGTATAACAGAAATGTTATCTTTAACAACTGGTAGGGACACTCTTTCCCTTTCTCTCCCCCAGCACAACCACCGTCTATCTCTTAACACTTCATCTCTTTCCCCCTCTCTCTTCTCCCTGGTACTCTCCTTGGATCTCTGGCAGGTTGGGTTCTTATCGCTGTTCTGTAAACACAGGGCAGCAGTTTAAAACAAAGAACGTTTTGTGCGGAAAGTGCCAGCCTCATCTTTGTGGGGCCTATATACCTCCCTGGTCTTGAAGTGACCATGGGCAAGGCACAAAGGCACGGGCTTTGCGATTGGTACGAAAGGCTGATACACTGCAGTTTTAGATGAAATTCCAGAGAGACAGAACATATACCAGAGAGCCCATAGTTATACTAGAGATGTCAGTTATTTTCAGATGATTCTGCTATTACGTCAGCAGAACAACTTGACAGTAAGGTAATCACAATTACTTTTCATTCGTACTAATTATTTTCTTGATGTATCAATGAGCGAAGTATGGTCAGTGTGTGGAGAGCTACATCTGTATTTTGTGCATGGCGATGGCGTTTGTTTGTGAGAGCGTGTGGCTCTGGCTCTGTAATGTGCCTGATACATGCCGTATTTCGGCAGATGGTGATCAATACAATGTAGTATACATACTATCGTGTTTTTTTTTTCCTTCTTCTAAGGACGTGTAACACTTGTCACTGACTGTCTTGCATACAGAAGTGCATTGAACATACCAGTGGATCAGGCTGGGAGGGTTAGGGAGGCATACGGGGAAGGGAGAGAGATGTAGAAAAGCGGTAACAAGCGCCGCACACAGACGGTATCGGTGGAACCGACTGTTCGCAGAAACTACGAGAATCGATTGTAGCGGGTACACTTGCTCGTCGCTCGGGCGGATAACCCCAAAGTAGCAGAAAACTGCTATTTTCGACAGGCGCACTTTTCTGCGCCTGGGCCTGACTGCACATAGAACAACGGATCCTCAAGTTCTCTCTCTCTCTCTTTATTTTAAACGAACGACATATATTTGCGCTAAACTCAAAGTTAGGTTACCTCACCATCCGTGGGGAAGGTACACTGCCCACCGGTAAAACTATCTCCATGGGCACATTGGATTTGTATCTAGGGCGCGCAGACCAAGCGTCTGTCTGCGAAGATGCAAATTTTTTGAGCATGTTGTGTGGCGCCGACCCAGTTCGCGCCAAAATGCACAATGTGCGAGCCGGTAAAATCGCGGGTGATCTCCCTGTTTGTGCCCATAAACAAAGGGCAACACCATTCTGATGTGAAAAGCACACTCATAAGACAGGGATAGGATGGCCATGAGGAGAACATTGGGGGTGAATCGAGGTAGTCTACGCAACTTGACAGGTGCCATAGCTGGGGCTTGAAAGCATTCAAGAAGAGGAATGGAAGTTTGTATGTTTGCGGTTAGCTCCTTAAGTGCATTGGACCTTTCTACAAGGTTTATCACTATTACTATATCATTTAACATTTCATCAGTAACTTTTCATATATCTAGCTATCCATCAAATCATTTACTAACCTCCTGTTTTATAAAGCTGTAATCCATCCGCTGTATTATTTACAGCGTAGATGAGATACTAAGGAAATCTTCGTAGTCAGTACATGTACATACAGCCATTATCAAAAGAACTGTACTGAATTGCACAGCAATCAGTTACAGATGATAATCATCCGAAGAAGACTGTTACAATCCTTCTGAATTTAATAGCCATAACATAATGAAGAATATACATTCATGAGTAGTGCGGTATACTACAGTAAAATGTGGTTCCTGTAGGAAAATACGAATTCACCATATAGACACCGTAATGTTTATGACGTTTGTTTTAGTTTCTGCCCCCTTAACTTCTACTTTTATCATGTTTATTCAATGCATTAAAAAGAGACAGAAGAACTGACATCTTTATTTGCGTACACTCTTTTTAGAAGAAGGCGCTTTGACAAAGACATGGAACGGTAACATTCAGGCCATAATTATGCTTTACTTAGGATGGTTGTCCATATTATGTGGTTTCATCTGACCTTTTTTTTTTTTCACTGATTGAAAACTACCGACAGAATACTAACAAATAAACAGACACAAAACACAAAAATGTAAACAGTCGAAACAGCCGTAGATAACGAGGTATGATAAATCTATAGCTTAAGATCTATATGACAATTTGGTGTTGTGTCACGGAACGAAGGTCAAAAGAATCAGACTCGTTTATCGCGGGCTTAGCAATGATATTGTGATCTCTACGACAGCTTTTTTTTTCAAAAGGAATAATGAGCACAGAGGAGTGGTCATTGAACCCAAGCGACTGCCCAGTGGTGTTCCAAGGCGGATCGATTACTGCAGATCTTGTCTGCGGACTTTAATTATTGATAACATGCTCTTCTAGTTCTTCATAACACTAGCTGTTTTCATCGAGATAGGAGAGATCTCCCCCCCCCCCCCCAAAAAAAAAAAGAATAAAGAAAATAGATAGAAGGACAAAGAAGTAAAGAAGGACAAATGAAAACAGGATTCCTCGGGAAAGGGTTCACAACATGACAGTGAAAACGGTCTCTGGAGGGTAATTCAAAACAGCTGAATAGAAAACTGAATGTGTCAAATAAAAAGCTTTTTCCCAAAAAAAAATTTTGAATTCAAAATAAAGTGATACTTTAATAAAATGTGAAGAAAAAAGGGTTAAAAATGTTACATCAGAATATGGAAGTCAATTGTGTTGTTTCATCGAACACTCGGCATTGTTAAACTCCATCTCGTTTCTTCCGTCACTTACGTCTTTTGTGCCTAATCCTTCTGAGATTAGTATGCCCATGATTGTGTCATTCATGTGCCCCAGTAAGTGGACTCTCTCAGCTGACAAGATGAAACCTCAATAACGGCGAGCTGCGTCAAACTGGCCCATCAGTAACACGAGGCTGGGTCACGTGACACGAGCTACCAAGAAAAGAACCTTGGATATTGATTTCATAATGTCTTTACACAAGATATGTTTGAAAGGCAACAATTACTTTGTTGTTGTTGTTTTTTCTTCACAAAGTTGCCTTTTTATTGTTCGAAAAAAAAAGAGACGTTGCCCATTAATTTCGAACTTCTCATTTACATATCTTTTTCATAACGTATTTCTACTCATAAGTGCAACGATGAAAAACCCCGGATAGAACTAAAGAGTAATGGCTCAACTATAACACACTGCTAAGGCTATGATGGTTCGGAATAGTCAGTAAATCCCTCTTAAAGACTCACACTTTGCACCTAGATGATCAATTTCATTAATATCATCGCCGGCTAAACAACGCTGAAACCAGACCCACCTTTGCGAGATAATAATGTCAAAGGTATTATCTTTGCTCTTCAGCGGACTTTGTGAATATTATTTATGTACGCGGTGCTGGATAAAACGATTCGGGTTACGTTCGGATTTGCAAAATCAATCATTCATGGGAAGGAGATACGCAGGTACATACAAAACAGACAGATAGACAAACACATAATTTAATAGACGGAGAAATACTGAGCTGCAACACAGCACAGATCTAGACCTGCTTTAGAACTAACACGACACATTAGAAAATTGTAATTGCTTGTGTATTGTTTTCTTATTACCATCGATCTCTGTATATTGTAAGGAGAGAGTCGGTGGTTGGGGAAAATAACTCTATGTTATAAAGTGCACCCATTTCAGCTATCTGCCGTGACCAGGGCCGCCAGATCGCCTCTGGTCTTTACGGCTAAATCCTGCCAAATATATTTATTTTTTCTCACTGCCACATTTTATCTATCTAGAAACAGAAGTAGACACTGTGGTAGATATACTCCTATGTTAGATAGTAAGATAATTTCACGAATATTGTGGCGTTATGTGGAAAACGGTTTTGTCTCAGTTGAAAATTTAATATATTAGATAAAGTTTAAAGTGTCACAGTCACAATAGGGATTGTTTGCAGCTTGTTATCTTTCACAGTTGTATAATTATCATGGTTCATGGAAAAATCATTTGATGTTTTATCAAATTAGTTTATCTTCATATTTTTCTTCATTTCGGAATCGTCAAGTGTCATTGTCGGGTCACCAAAGAAAAAAAAAATAGTGTCGAACCTTCATGTATAATGTAAGATCACACGATCAATATTCGTTGATCCATTACATATAACACAATTTTTTCATACAGTGTATATCTCAGTAATCCTGGTCTCATGTGTTTTGGCAGTGACCCTTGACCTCTTCCTCCTTTCCTCCTCTCCCTGTCCTCCTCTTCTTGTCCAATTTCTGTCCCCTTTGACTTCCTGTTTATTCTTTCGAACCATATGTAAGAAAGCTGCTTTGGTTCTGTCTGTGTGTGCGATTGTGTGCATATGATTTGTTTTAATGTTTCCCTGTTTCTCAGGCAATTTGTCTTATCGTTTCGTTTGACCATTTACTGCTCACGAGGGGACTTCATTCTACAAGCTATTACCTTTTATTTTGCAGTTTCCTCTATTTCCGATATCTTTTGATATGATTCAGTTACAATTTGCCTATGCCTTTCCTTAAACAAGTTTTCGTTTATTGTAATGTATACATGTATATATACATTTAATATACATATATATATATACGCATTAATTTAATATCTATTTAATTCATTATTACTCTTATTGATAACATCTTCACAAATAATATTATCAATGTATTAAAATCCGAAGTTTTGGTAAATGATGTTAGTGATCATTTAAGTGTATTTACAGTTGTCAGGTTTGAAAAGTATATTTTTCTCAATCCAAATGTAACAAAAGATGTATAAATGATGAGAGTATTGGTGAATTTCAAAGATTACTTGGGTCTTTCGACTGGGATGATGTATATAGGAGCAGTGATGTTGATGATAGATTTCAGATTTTTATTGACAAGGCGACAACCGCATATAATCAATTTTTTTCCACTGAAAGAAGTACGACGTAAAAACGATAATATCAATCCATGGTTTACTAAAGAATTAAGAAAGATGTGTAAGAAAATATATATTTTGTATCGAAAGTATATAAAGCCCCCTACTGATTATAGAAAATGTGTTTAAACGCAATATGGAAATATGTTATCTAGTGCAATACGTCGTGAAAAGCAACATTATTACCATTGTCGTTTTTTGAAAGTACGAAACAACATCTGGGGGAACATGGCATGTTATACATGATATTCTGAATGAAACCAGGGCTAAAGTGCAATATTTTGATCTTAAACACTATAATGTTGATATAACAGACCCACAGGAAGTTGTTAATTTTTGTAATGATTATTTCAGGTCAGTTGACTCTGACATTGTAGAAAACTTGCCTCCTGCTGCAAATTCTTTTCGTGATTTTTTACGCAGGAGAACTTGCCTAGATTCTTAGAGGCTTTTGATTGTACCAGTCACAACATTCTTTTAGACAAATTACAGTACTATGGCATCAGAGGGATAACCTTAGACTGGTTCAAGAGCTATCTTCAGAATCGTATGCAGTATGTTTGTGTTAATGGACATTCCTCTCCTATACAGTCTATCAATGTTGGTGTACCACAGGGATCTGTTTTAGGCCCTTTGCTTTTTATATTGTACATTAATGATTTGCAATATGCTAGTAACATTTTAGAAGCCATTTTATATGCTGATGATATCAATTTATTTATTTATTTCTGGTAAAATTTTCAGGGACACATGTGCAATATTAAACACTGAATTGAATAAAGTAAACCAATGGTTTTTAGGTAACAAGCTGATATTGAATGTAGATAAGACTGTATGTATGATTTTTTAACCAAAATTACAATAATTGATACGGAACATGTAAATATATGTATTGCAGGCGCAAGTACTCCCATTGTACACTCAGCTAGATTCTTAGGAGTAATACTAGATGATCATTTGACTTGGAAGAATCGCGTAGATGAAGTCTGCTGTAAGATATCTAGGGCTGTTGGTGCAATCAACAGAATAAGTGGAATAGTACCTTCAAATATTCTTTTAAATTTGTATAATACTATGATTTTACCTTATATTTTGTATTGTAACATTGTTTGGGGAAATTGTGTCAATTATTTACTTAAACGTATTTATGTTCTTCAAAAACGTGCAATCAGAATTTTTACAAAATCTCAACCCTTAAAGGGGATGGCTAGTAACCGATCAGTGGGAATCAGTGGGAATGCTGAGGGATGATTGTTCCAATCCTTGTGGGATTCATTTAAGAGTACATTATATATCTACTGTTGAGTGAAAATTATTTGCTTCAGAACGGTCTCATATTCAAGTAATGTGCAGATTAATGCCCCGTCACTGACCAGGGACGCTTACCTGGAAGCATTAAACTGCACATTACTTGAATATGAGACCATTCTGAAGCAAATAATTTTCACACAAGAATAGATATATAATGTACTCTTAAATGAATCCAACAAGGATTGGAACAATCATCCCTCAGCATTCCCACTGATTCCCACTGATCAGATACTAGCCATCCCCTTTAACTCATACACAGCCCATATTTAAAAAGTTTAGGTTATTAAGAGTGTATGATATATTAACAAATTTGCTGTCTGCATCTTTATGTACTCTTATCTTAATAATATCTTGCCCCAATTTCTCGGTAATTATTTCACTTTTACTCAGGTTAGAAATGTATACATGTATAATACTCGGCAATTTTGCAATCTGTATATTCCAAATTATAGATATAATCACTCCAGACGAACAATATGTTATGCTGGTCCTTCTTTATGGAACGCCTTTACGAACAGTCTGAATTTATTCAAGAAAAGATATAAAATACATCTATTAAGTCAATAATTCTTATTCTGCCTTGTATGGTTTTTTATTAGATTATTATTATTATTATGTATAAGGTTTAACATAATTATCATGCCAAGTTGCCTTGTTGTTTTACCTCTTGTCGGTTTTGTACTTTGTAATGTCTTCTGTTTCAGTTGTCATGGTTGTTATGATGCGTGTTTTGTCTTGTCCATGCATGTATAGTTGAATATATTTCTTGGGGATTAACCTTGAAAGGCTGGTTTAAGCCTATGTTGATTCCTCCACTTCTGTTGATATAAAGCCTATGTTTTGTATGTTTTTATTTGCCTTTATGATGTCCCTTGTATGCTTTGATGTACAAGATAATTGTCTTTTTATCAGATTTGTGGAAATAAATTGAATTGAATTGAATTGAATTTCGCTTGAACATGTAAAAGTCATAAGTACTCTAATTTTTTTTATATGCAAATGCTATATTGCACTATATATTACTTTGTCTGAAATGAAAGCAAATTAAATTTGAATGAATGAATGAATGAATGAATGAATGAATGAATGAATGAATGAATGAATGAATGAATGAATGAATCATACAATGAACTATGAAACTCTCAGGTTGCTGCGCTAGAGATTGCCAGTGTATGGAAAGGAACAGATAGATGTTTGCTTGCCAGACGTCAATTTCGCCAATCTTTACCATGATATTTGTCAAAAAAGTGAATAATATGATATAATGGACGGCCAAGTCCATCTTAGGTATCTCCATAAAAATGCGCACTTACCAATCAATGTTCCGATTGTAAGCTTTTCAGAACAAACACACACACAAAAAAAAAAACAAAGAGGCGAAACAAAATAGCTGTGGCATACATGACAATGATAACGTACATAACAAAGTGCTTCGGAGCAATGTGCTTTGCTGATTTCAATTCAATTCAATTCAATTCGTTTATTCATCTCATTTTCGGATAAAACAATACAACAGTATTGGATTTTACAATACACAAAAGGATAATCAATCATTTACATATAACAGTGAAAATGAAAAAAGAGAACTTGAGAAAAGCCAAAAGGTCTTGTGAATTAAGTTCCCTTACGATTATGCACAAAATAATTGATTTTTAAGGTACAAAGTGTAGACATGGACAGAAAACCAACAAATACAACAAAACATAACATAACAAAACAAAACAAAAACATAAGACAAATGATATGATAAATTGACTATGACTATGTGTGATTTGCTAGAAGGTATATTTTCAAAAATTTCTTAAATGAAGACAGGCTATTGCGTGAACAAATATCTCTAGGAATTGAATACCAGATTAACGGAAATTGGTGACGTACGGAGTTTGAAACCAGATTTGTTTTTACTACCCACATATGAAATCTATTGCAATTTCGTGTATTGTATTGATGAATTTCATTATTAGTTAAAAACATACATGAAATATTATGAGGTAACATATCTTTGAAATAACAAAATCCCAACACAGCGGTATTATAAGTATACAAATCAAATATATTCAAAGTATTAAATTTACGAAAAAGAGGAGCCGAATGAGCAAGATAATGACTACCAGAGCATATTCGTAGTGCTTTTTTCTGCAATTTATGTAAAACTTATATCTTGGTTTTATTATATTTGCCCCATACAGATACACAATAATTAAGATACGGAAGCATAAATGTATTATACAGCAAAAAAAAGTGCAAACTCTGGAAGAATATTTTTCAATCTATATAATATACCTACACATTTAGATACCTTATTTGCTACATTCGTTATATGTACATCCCAATGCCTATTACTCTGAATATAAACACCAAGAAAATTTACCGAATCAACTTTCTTTAGAGGAACAGAATCCATAGAACATATCACATCATCAAAAATATAATTATCATCACAAACATTACGGTGAAATATAACATAATTTGTCTTAACAAGATTAACAATTAATTTATTTACTTTAAACCAATTACTAACTTTATCTAACTCCTGATTAACTTTAATCTCAATATCAATCAAAGTTGGATGAGTATAAAACAAAGTAGTATCATCAGCATACATCACATACTTAAACATAGTAGAACTTTGAACAATATCATTAATATAAATCAAAAACAATAAAGGACCTAAAATAGAACCTTGCGGAACACCACGGGTTATTAATGAATAATTTGAGGAACAATTCTTAAATGATGCATATTGAAATCTATCAGACAAATAATTTTTAAACCAGAGTAAAGGTGTCCCACGTACCCCATAATGTTCTAACTTATATAAAAGAATAGTATGATCAACAACATCAAAAGCTTTTGACAAATCCATAAATATTCCAATAGCATATTTGTTAAGGGTTAGAGCAGAAATAATCTTTATCTTGTAAATCTATAAGATTCTATAACATTTCTATTCACATTTCTCTTCAAGTAACAATAACTTCTATGACGCAGTTAAAACTAGAGTTTGGGTAAATGCTACTCATGGTTGGAAGTTGGAAGCATTAGGAGCACTGGGTAGTGACACGTGTTTTCAGATATGTCTGCCATTGGAAATTTATAGCTGAGGCAGCTGAATTCAAAGGTATATTTGATACAGATCTACATAAATAGGAAGGGCGTAACTGTGGAATTACCGCTAAGACATCTAACTATTTTCACTCATTCTACAAGTAATCGTCTTATCCGTCCCACAAACTTTGAAGGTTCCCAAACAGGACTTTGCAGGAGGTCAAACAAAGTCATATTCTGGCTCTTTAATATCCTTAGTTTTTGTATGTATTCGTGTTTTGTTAGTTTTTTTTTCTGTACTTAGTGCTCCATACATCTGAGCGACTTAATTACATTTCCCCGGATAGTCGCTAATGTTTAGCTGAATACAAATAACAAAATACAAAGCGAAAACAAAAACAAAAAACAAAAACAAAAACAATTCAACCTGAACGCTTCGGAGGGATGTATCCTGATAGGAACTGACCAGTTTGGGACGGCGAGAATTCAAATATTGCAGAAATATAACGGGAATATTCATAGCCTTGTATACGTCAGCCGTCGATGATGCATACCGAAAGAGATTGGAGGGCATGGTATTTAACTCTGATGGGAGAATAATCCAAGCCCAAAAGGCGAAATCATCCCGTAAGATGTAATCGCAGGGCGATAATTTTAGACACCTTATACTCCTCCGGTTTTTTTCCCTGTCATCGCGTGATTTACGGCGGAGATCAGAAGCAGCGTCTGAAAGCCGAGATTATGAGGGCGTTCTTGGTTGCAAACACGCTTGAATATTCATCTAATAAGACACTGCTGTTGACTGAACCAAATGAAGAAAAAAAAAACAGGAAAAAGACGAAACTAAAGGAGAGAACAATTTCCAATGCATCCTTAATTCGTTTAAAAATACCTTATCACCACCTTCCCTCAAGCTTATGGATGTTTGGAATTCATTAAAATCTTTAGAAGTGCTACAGAGATCAGCTCGTTTAATGAAATTATTTGAATACGAATGGAGAAAAAAAAAGTGTTGGTGGGATTGTGGTGGCGCGGGTATGAGCCTCTTCACAAGGGTTTAATAATTCTTGAGCAGCCTTGGATCTTAAAAATACCTTTCTTGGCATTCCTTTCTTGAGAGGATAAGAACGTCTCTTAGAATCTCCGTGACAATTTCGATTATTCCATTATGCAAGATTTGGTTTCTAGTAGTATGACTGCACACTGCTTTACTCTCCTACTCTCCTCTCCCCTGATCTCATTACCAGGCATGTCTTTCTTTAGTTAGAAAAAAAAAATGAACTATTTAGATGCGCCACCACAGGAGAGACTACACTAAGTGATATCCATCGCGCGCCATTGATGCACTCCACTGAATTACAGTGATTAATATACAGGTGGCTCAATAAGATATCATTCTTTAAGATAAAAAGACTTTCGGGAAAGAAGATACTGACGCTGAAGTCGGAAAGATCATTTTTTTTTTTGGATGATCATATTCTTTTCAGGTGCACTGAATCATGTAAACTTCTATTAGGCCGTGATTTGAATATGTGCAGTGTGACTGAATTTTATCGAGTTTTACTTCCAGGGAGCATTTTTTTTTCTGTCAGTTTTTATATTTTGCACATTGGTACAGTTAATTTTACTGTGTTCACTCATGTGTATATATTTTCACCCCTTTATTCACCTACCCAGTTGAAAGACAAATCAATCACCTTTGATATGATATCCAATTAATTGATTATTATCATAGTCGTATTTGAAAGAAAAAAAAAGTGCTTACTTTCTGGGGGGGGGGGTTTCGCTGAGTGTCAATGCCACTTTACTTTTACTTATGTGCATTCGAAGAGAAGAAACGTGTGTGATCATTCACTGATTCAGGCATAAAATTCTTGTCTATTTTACCCTACAAAATAATATGAAAGAAATAACATTTTCTTTAACTTGATACACATTTCATTCGATTTTATTACTGTGTGGTATTAAATATCTGATCTTTTAAAAGTGTTTACTTTCTTGTCTTTTCTTCTGAGCTTATTTGTGTAGAACATGGTACTATAGATAATAATTGTGACTGAAAATAGAAATAAAGGACAGTGACTGATTCGAAAGTATCATTAATGGTCAATGCCATCAACATCTCATGTGGTAGTAATGTCTTTCTTCCACTCTAACACTATCATTCCTTTCTCTGTTTGCATTTCTACTTGTTTATATTTTGCTTGTTTGTTTCAGACTACGTGATACGCTGTATCAAGTGTTACAGCGAGAAACGTTTCGCAAATTATTTTCACCTCCAGGGAATAATCGCAGAAAGAATGCAATTCCATTTTCCCCAATACAGACATTTTACGCTCATTGAACTGAATCGTTTAAAATGTGCATTTAGGATATCACCATTATAATTACACTTTTCTCTCAGTTTTATTTTTACCCTTTTACTGCAGTCCTAAGCAGGCCGGGGGAAAAAAAGGAAGAAAAGTACATCTGCAGAAAAACAGGTATATGCGTGATAAAATCACTTTGAGATATTGGCACATACTCCTTTCAGGCAACTGGGAGCGATTAAAAGTTCTACTCCCATGCTGATGGGGTTGACCACGTAATCTAGACTACACCCGCGGGCACTGATGGATCGACGTGAACTGAAGGAGGATGGGTGTGTTCCTATGCGGGGAGGAAGGGGGGGGGGGGTATTAGAGAGGATTCTGCATAACAATTTTTGACTGGGCAAAAGGACCATTTCCGGGCAGTTCTCTAGGAAGTTCGCTGATGTTGTTATTGGCGTCGTTTTTTTGGAATATTCTGTGATACATAGACCAAAAAAGAGACAAAAAAGTACGCGTCTTTGTAGAAAGCTTCCGTCTTAGTCCATAAGCTCATTGAAATGCCTCGTATGTGCATTGACACTGGCGTAACGGTAGTAGCTGGTACTTCTGCTCGTTCGCGTTCGCGCGTAAGTTTGTACGTGACATGTCATCATTGTATTTTTTCACGTGTTTATCACGTTGACTGAGAATCATGCTTGTCACAAATATTTTCTCGTCAGTTTGATTATTGTAAACAATGGTGGCCTTTGCAATTTTTTATCTGGAATATCGCTGCCAGAATGCCTAGTTTGAAATGTAGAACTTAATGATGATGATGATGATGACGATGATGGTGATGATAATAATAGTAATAATAATCATCATCATCGTCATCATCATCATTACTATTATTATTGTTGTTGTTATTATTATTATTATTATTATTGTTATTATTACTTTTATTACTATTATTATTATTATTATTATTGTTATCATTATTACTAATATTATAATTATTATTATTATCTTTATCATCATTTCTATTATTGATAAAGTGTCAGGGATTCTCAGGCTGACGAATCATCCTGACAAATTTTCTAAATAATACCCATGGGTTCAATCGTCATGTTGATAATAGTATTTGATGCTGTTCAAATTCCGTTGGATAATACACATGATCATCGTCATTACAAGTACCTTTACGTCTTCCGAAAAGGTGATTAGTAAACTTCCTTTCTTTCCCATACTCGGCGCTGTTCTTCTTTAAATAAAAAGAATGAAATGATATTGAAGAAACCCTAAACATCATCTACTCAGAGTCAATCAGCGTATAAATCAGCGAGGAAACTGACAGTAATGAATCGTGGATAATTGATGCTCGACTCCAAAACCGTTCATCATACTTCCGGCTAAGGACGACCGACAAAGAAGCATACAGGATGTTAGGGCGGTGGAGGGGTAGAGGTAAGGATGGTGGTGTTAAACAGCGACGTTGTACAGAGACGTTTTTCTTTCTCGGATAATACACATCATGTGTACAAATCAGTAATATGAATAATAAAAAAAAAGTGTCTCTCGTAATTTGAAATAAAGTATCTCGCGTACTTCACTTAATTGATCAATCTTGATTTCATTGAGTGTACCGGTCTATGACCTCCCCGAACTATGCGGTTTATTGTTTGAATGCTCCACATAAAAAAACCCCAAATCTTAAGCAGTCAAGTGGATAAGCTCCGCTCTGAGTATATTCGTTGTGGGAAGAAACAAGAAACCATAAAATATTACTATGGATCCGTATATATTTTCTGTTTTCGTGCAACCTTTGTGGTGTGATTTGGAAAAGTAAGAGATGAATAATCTTACATTGGCGTTGACATCACACCATCACATTGGGTTAGAACACTATCATAGAATTGATCCTATCTTGTTTTGTATTGTCACTCGGAATAACATCTAATTCGAAGAATGTATGAAGAAAGAAAAGAAAATTAAATGAAGGAACATTACTTCTTAGTGACATGTCAGAGTGGACGTGCACTTTGAGAATTTGTTTTTAATCCCACTCTCATTTGACGCTATCTCTAATTTTATCTTTATTATATCGTGAATTTTATGGTAACAGTTGTTAATGAACTGATCAGAAACGGTTTCAAAAAGGAACTGTAAACTGAAAACTTTATATGCTAAAAACGTGTGATATATTACTTCTTTTCTTGTACCACACTACGAAGTCTTTATATCTTTTTTCGACTCTTACCGGCAAAATGTTAGCCAAAGTGCACGATTGCCAACAGTTTGTCAAAGCAATTTGTGATTGAGTTGTGATTCTTTTTTTTTCCTTTTGTCAGAAAAAAAAAACAACAACAACATTTAGGACAGTCTCTTTTATTTCGTTGTTGGTAAAGACCTTTAATAAATATCACATTTTTGAAGATAAGACGTCCTCAATACACTTAAATGGCTATCACTTGCAGGTGTCTTTTTGTTCCTTTCAAAGTTTAAGGTGTTTGACTTATTCAGAAATCGAGCGATTTGTTCATTCAGTCTAGATTGTTTTGATTGCCAAAGATTATACAATATACATAATAAAGCTACAGGGAGATTACCTTGAGTATACAGTGACGTCCAGGTGTTTGATACATCATTGAAATGTTTGTCGACAACAATATTATGAAGAAAACGCTTTTTGTATTACAGTAGGTCTAATCCACTGCTTCTATTTAATCGAAGAAAGGAAATTACGTAATATTCTTAATGACGAAAAAAGACAAAACATACTTGGATTCGAATTCTCCGCAAATTCTTTACGTAACGATTTAATTTTGTTGGCATTATCGCATGTTTCGGGCAGTGACCTTCGGCTGTATGGTTCACACACATACGTCATAACATCATACGTCACGTCCCTTCATTCCCCCCCACCCCCCCCCCCCCCCCCATCGCAACATTATTTCCTGCTAACACGCAGGCACATGATTGCGTAATAAACAATACTCATGAGACAAAAATGCTGTGTCTTTGATGTTCAGCTTTTAACGAATAACGATGCCGCAAAAGTTTTATTTTGGTGGGGGAGAGTTTTCAAAACTCACTGACTTCTTCGGAAATGAGTCAAATCGAGGACAAACAACCAAGAAGCGATGTTGCCTAGCTACTAATCCAATAT
Source organism: Diadema setosum (assembly GCA_033980235.1). Classification (NCBI taxonomy): domain Eukaryota; kingdom Metazoa; phylum Echinodermata; class Echinoidea; order Diadematoida; family Diadematidae; genus Diadema; species Diadema setosum. Next base: position 21,654,030 of record CM067067.1, read on the forward strand.
AAATCAATATACGATGAGATTTCTCGAGTTTCGAAAGCAAAATTCCATGCTGTTGTTCTCATTAATTTCCACCAACGAATCATTAGGCTTGATCCACAGTTTTGATCTCTTTTTTTTTTCCCGCTCACTGTGATGATTGCTGACATCCATGCTACGCACGTCTGGAGCATTTAACACCCAACATTTCCCATTCGAATAGGCGTGCGTGGGGGTCACATCAAATATTAAACGCCACATGGAGAATTGCAGCAATAATGACGTAATTACACAGTACTTACGTTCCTGATATTTTATAATTGATTCCGTCGAAGAAAGTTCCATGTTCTCCTCCCCCCCCCCCATAAAACATTACTGGATGGATGAACAAAATGATGATATAAAAGTAGTTGATTATTTTATCGTTTTTCAAAGTATTTTGGCGTAAACATCTTGTTCTCAAGTGAAGGCAAAATACTCAAAAAGTTCAAATTTAATGTTGTTGTTAAAAAAAAAACACACCATTACAGGGCGGAAGGAAATATAGTTATATGCTGACAGATTTCCGTCAGCTTGTGAGCGAAATTGTTTCGTTTGTTCTTTGTTTATTCAGTGGATAAATTTGGTATGTTGTTATGAATAAGAATGCAGTCTTGCCTCCTGCTGAATGTAGCTATTGATTTCATAACAATTTTATTAAAACAAATAACCACAGTATTTCTATGGAAAAAATGTGGGGGGAGGATTTGGAAGTTTCACGCTGAAAGTCTCTTCGTAAAATCAGCAGGATTGGGCTGTTAACCTTTACATTTCAAGTTAATTTTCCGAGTACGTTTCAACTTCAACATATTTTGAACCAGATAAAAGCGAGTGTTGTTTCTGTCTGTGTTGCACCACGTCGGACAATCTTTTTTATTTATTTTTTTTTCCTTTTGTCGTTTTGCTAAAAACATAATACATGCTTAAACTTTTGGCCGTTTATCTATTTAGAAATCTTAAGTGTCGCTTTGGGATTACGATCTTTTTCGTCAACACGTGAGAATGCGGGGAATGCAAGGAGGCAAACAAACAAACAAACAAACCTTCAATCATATAAATCTACCGGGAAATTTGTGGATATTAGGGTGCAAGGGACAAGTCTATGAATGAGAACAACAGCATGGAATTTTGCTTTCAAAACTCGAGAAATCTCATCGGTTATTGATTTATATTGGATTAGTAGCTAGGCAACATCGCTTCTTGGTTGTTTGTCCTTGATTTGACTCATTTCAGAAGAAGTCAGTGAGTTTTGAAAACTCTCCCCCCCCCCCCCCTCCTCTTTCTCTAAATAGTATTACCTGTATATATTATATGTGATACATGTACATGTATAAATATATATATATATATATATATATATATATATATATATATATATATATATATATATATATATATATATATATATATGAGCGGGAACGTAATAATTATAATCTATTTTGAAGGACTATTTATGATGGCAGCTATGAAACGGCATGAAAACATCTCTTTTGGGGAACAGAGTGTGGCGGGAGAAGGCAGATGAAAATCATTGTGTGAAAGGTATATTTTTATGTCTTGAATTCTTGGAATTTAAGGTATCTTGCTGTTAGAAAACTGAAAATAACCCCAAATTGTGTTTCTTTGTCTTGTTTTGTCTTTTCTTCTTTTTCCCCTCCTTTTTTTTTCGTTGTTTTTATTTTTCCATTATCTTCTTGTTTGATTGCATGCGTTGAGTAGTAGCCGTGGGAATTTCGACAATATGTTACGAGAGCCTGATTGACATGTCATTGAATTTTATGAGAAGAAAACTGGTAAATTTGAGGCTGGAAAATATCACAGAACAAGAGAAAGAAAAGGAAGCAATAAAAAAAAAACTACATGAAAAAAAAAAAACTACATGAAAAGACAATATCAACAAGATGAGTTGCCTGTGTGGGCATGACTTTAGTCCATTAGATTTCACGGGGTAAATCTCGACGGGGCCACCATAACAATCTGTGAGTTGACGGGGGAGGGGGGGGGGGGAGGGGTTGAGTACCTGCGATAACATTGAAATTACTTTGAATAGACTTGAGATTAGGTGCATATTCGTCTGGCTTTTCTGTTACCAAATTGTTCATTGTGGTAGACTACTGTTGGTTTTAGTACAAACGGATTTAAGCAACATTGACATCTGATAATAATTTCCTGCAATTCTCACATCATGAAATCGATTCCTGTATTTAGTCGTAACGTATAAGAATTGCCGTCCTTGTTATTCAGGTGCATGGACTGCGATCATGAATATAGAGTTAAAAATCGCACAGAGCGCTAGCTAAGGTTCCGATAATATCGAAAGGGAGATTTAAACAAGACGCATTGAATTTTATAGCTTCACAAGTACCATCGCTCACAGTCACGGATGTAAATAAGATGCAGTGATGATTTCGAGACCTCACAAGGTTCACACAAATCTCCACTATTATGCACACACACACACACACACACACACACGCACACACGCACACGCTTACGCCACGCATACGCATACACACACACACATACACACACGCTTACACCACGCACGCACACACACACATACACACACACACACAAATAATTCTTTAAGAGGAAACTAACAATTGGAGGGATGAGGCAGTTGTTTTTTTTTATTTGTGTATGTGGTTGTGATTGATAATGTCATTGTTTCGCGAAGACACGTTCAATTAAAATAAAAAACCAAAACTTTTCGATCTTCACCTCTTTCTCTTAAACACTCTTACAGCTTATGTTTGTTTGATTGTACTATTCATATTCATACATTTACTTTCTTATCTTATCAAAACACCGGGCGAAATAGACCTCCACTCTATTCTTGGTCTGCACTTTTTGCTGTGGATTGAGAATGTCTTTACGCACGCAGAAAAGTGTATGATTTTTAGCGCCAATGAAATCACCAGGCACACTGTAGATGATCAGCTATATCGCTTGGCTTCCTCTAAGGATATGATATTCCAACCAATGTATTTCATGTACAGATCGTGTACATGCTTATGTGAACGGAGAAATCGCATGCCGTCCTTCCGAGTTGCTCTGCACGTTTTTTTTTTTTTTTTCTGAAGCTTCAATTCCCGCCGCGAGTTTCCAGGCTGTTAATAATCAAATGTATATCCTTTGCGTGACCAGAAGCCTAAAGGGATATTTCCTATCATTAACACTGCCCGAGGAGGCGACTCGCATGCCTCACAACTGCCAAGAAGTTAGAAGACCATTTTTTGTTCACCCCGTCACCTGCAAATATTTCGCGAGACTTACTCCCGCAGTAGCTCGAAGCGTTACTCGATCGTGCAAATTTGATTTCCCTCAACCACACGTCACCATCCGTGCTAAAGAAGAAGAAGAAAAAACAAAACAAAACAAAGTGCGACGGTACGAGGCAAAAGCCAGAATATTGGCACGATTTGTGTAAAATGTGAGGAAATGACGCAAAAGCCGTGAGGATCACTTGATTAGCGGTAAATCGTGAAAATTGAATTTTATGACGAGAGAAGGGTGACTGTGTGGGACCTAGCAAAGCAATCAGATGACACATGTTTCTCCGTGTGAATGTGTGTGTGTGTGTGCGTACCGACTGTTTATTTGATAACATCTGCCCCTGACAAAGAGAGAAAAGGGGGGGGGGGGTAAGGAGAGTCTTACACGCACAGTGAAGACTGTAATAATAACTTGAAAATGTTCCTTCATCTTCCTCACTCTTCTCTGAATCAGTCAAGTATTCTGAAGTTCCAATCTAATGTTTAAGGTTGTACATCATAGTTTTTGTAGTGCTATCTCTATGCATTCTCTGTACAGTTGTACCTCTTACACGAGCGTTTACCCTTGCAAATGCTCCTCTATAAACGGGGGGGGGGGGGGGGGGGTGGAAACAAATCTTCAAGACCGGAAAATACTTTTTCAGTTTCATTTTTATTCGATCTGAATCTCAAAAGCCATGTATATTTAGGCCCTATGCCACGAAACTGCCACGTATGCTGTAACTTCAGATGCCACCTGAGCTTAGAATCTTGCTAGGCTGATGAAACATAGGAGAATCCATTGTCTCCAACGTATCGGCAACGCCCACGCTGTCTTTGACCATATTTTTTTTCTCTCTCTTTCCCTCCGACATTGCACAATATTTAAATGCGGACATTAAACCCTTTACTGCACTATGAGTATGGCAAGTCAACAATAGTCAGACGCGTGGGGGCGTGCTTCGCTATTGCAAGGTGGCGATTCGATACACTCCCAGCGTCATCAGGCTTAAAGGGTACCGCCGGGCGACGACTCTCTTTTTGCTATAACATGTACACCATCCATAAATATACGTCACACCTATTTCCATCAAAAAAAAAAAATCCTACTGACTAGACAAATGGATATCACTTTGAGCAATGTTTTGCGGTGTTGACCTTCTGTAAGAAAACATCGATCAATGCGACTGGTATCACTAATAGACCGATATATCGCTGGCCCCTGCGTGCGTCCAGTCGCAACCAACGCCCGTGCATGCGTGATTACAAAGTTCTCTACGTGCATGCATGCGGCCGATACTTTACTTTTATCGATACAGCAGACTCGATGATTTAAAAGCTCCCTTAATTGCCTGGTATCCTCTCTTAGCAGACTGGGTTGATAAAGCAAACAAGAGAGTTTAATTGATTAATTAATCTATTATTAATTCATTTATTTATCCATCTATTTATCTATTTATTTATTTATTATTTGTTTACCTATCTATCTTTTTAGTTAGTTAGGTAATTATCTTCCTAGCATTTTTATCAGAAGTAGTGAAAACTATGCTGTTGGGCTACATAATCAACTTATGTGCAAAACAAACAAACAAACAAACAAACAAACGGAAAACCCACGTGTTGATTCAAAGACATTGTATTTATGTAAGTTTGGCTGCTGTTGTCCTCGGTTGGCTTATTATTGCGTTACACATTGTATATAGTTTATAAATTCCATATTCATATCTAATATATTACATGTTCAAAAGGCTTGTACCAGATACAGTTTGTCAGTCTCGCTATAACTTGAATCACCTTGCGCACCCTTTTCTCTCTGATTTTTCCTGGCTTACTGAAAATATTTTGAAAGACTCTCTCACTCGTCTCTTGTTTTTATGTATCTTTAATAAAATGATATGATTAATCTCTTTTTTTTTAATGCATGTTGTGATTTGCAAATCAAGTTTACCACCCTGTAAAAAGGCTAACGTAACCCTTCTTGAGCCGAATTCCACATAGGCAGTTTAACTTGAATCCATGGTTAAAATCTAGTCCATGGACTACCACAGACAAGGATTTTTTTAAAGACATGTTTGCACATTGTGAGCGTCTGCATAGATGTCTATATGTAAACGCATTGTGTCATATACATAATTTGCACTATCCATAGACACTGAATTTAAGCCACTATTAAGCCACCGGGCCCAGGGACCAGTGCACGAACTGCAATGTGAGGTGCACGGCCGCGTTGCAATAATCTACCGGTGGGTGGCAGATGTGCACAGGCAGTTGATCTTTTTTTCTGTCTTCTTCTTTTTTACATTACTGATAAAAGCCCTTTTGTAGCTTCTTGTGCAATATCTTCGTGCAGAAGGCAATCGTGAATATATACAGCTGACTATAAATCAATTTGACTGTGTTGAGTGGGTAATGTCAATGTGGTTAACATTGTTTGATTCTTTGAGGGTCCGTAAAGCGCCTAAATATTCATTTCAATTCAATTCAATTCAATTCATTTTCATTTTTTTTTTCAACAGGGCACAACATTATAAGCTATGAGAAAATGGTTTACTATGTGATGGGATTTTGAGGTAATTAAGAAATCGAAATCACGTTTGCATAGCTTCAAACCATATTTGTTACATTATCAAATTAGTATTGACAAAATACACTCAACCAAAAAAGTAAGTTCCCCCCTAGCATTTTCGGATATATCTCAAAAAGTATTTTACCAATTTTCATTATTCAAACTGGAATGGATAGAGAATTTTATTACTCATAACATGAATGGCGATATCATTGCCACCAGATATCATTATTGGTGAGAAAAATGCATTTTATGTCAAAATACATAGGGGAGAAAAAAAAGTTGCACTTTAGTAATTTGCATTGACTTTTACACAAATACTTGGTTGGCTACTTCTTGGCAGATCTTTGATCTTTTCAGTTTCCTGAAACTATGCCCTAAGTTTCCTTATGGCATTGGGCAAAACCCCAAGTCTCCTGGCCACCTCCTTAACCGGAACCCCAGCTTCAAGGAAAGCTGTACCTCTCCCTCTTTCAAAAATTTGCAGACGCAGCATGATGCAAAATGGCCATAAGCACATGTGATCAACCCAAAGTGGAATTAAAAAGCACATGGCTTCGACCAACATTTTCATATTGAAAAGGCCTATTGTTTAAAAAGTACGCATAACATCTGTCTGATAGGAAGCACAGTGTACCTGAAGAAATTCCTGAGCATTACATAACAATTTAAAAGGTCATTTGCTAACTTGCATAGGAAATGTACACAATATGCTTCATATAACCTTAAGTGCAACTTTTTCCCCCATGCATTTTGACATAAAATGCATTTTTTCACACCAATAATGATATCTGGTGGCAATGATATGCCATTCATCTTAAGAGTAATAAAATTCCCTATCCATTCTAGTTTGAATTATGAAAATCGGTAAAATACTTTTTGAGATATATCCAAAAATGCTAGGGGGGAACTTACTTTATTGGTTGAGTGTTTATTAACATTGGCTACATGGACATGAAATCAACGGCAGAATGATCAACGAAGTGGATTCTGGTTACTAGAGTTTTATAGTATTCAGTTCCAATGCCTTCTGATGTTCATCTTATTTACCTGCCGTGTCATACATCTGCATTCCCATTTCATTTCATTTCCAATGCGTTAACTCATCTTGCTCGTACGGGGCACTTGCATCAGAATATCTGCGTCTTTGTATAACTCAAACTTTACCGTCTATCGAAACACTAGTAACAAATTAATGCATTCCATTACACCATTTAAGGGTAGCAGTAACCGTTGGTAGCTGGTAGCTGGTAGCCCCAGTAACAAAGGTCAAGAGCAAGGTCACTGTGCCCTACACTCAAATTTGCTGAAACACGGCTTAGCTCGTGCCGTTGGATAGCGCCATTTGGAATTAACCAAAATGCATTAAGCGCCTTTTGGAATAAAGCATTAATTTGTCATCCATTTCTTCTTTTTTCTTCTGCACTTGTAATGAACGAATGACATATAGCTCTATGGCCCATCATTATGCTGGCAATGGCTGGAGAGAACAACAACAACAACAACAACAACAACTTTATCATGAAGAGATCTCACTTTGGATGAAAAATAGGTTTAGTGCCTTTTAGAATTGAGATCTTAATATCGACATCAGCTCCCGAGAATGTAAGACTGATAGCTAGCTGGATGCCTGATAGTGTGCTTTTCCTAGCCCTTGCCCACCCTCCCTCCCCCCCCCCCCCCCCCCGGTCCAGTCTTTCGTGTGCTGACGTCACCATATTATGATGACAGTTATTAGAGAGGAGATGACCTTTAATCCTCTCGCTTCTTAAGAGAACCACGGACCAATGACCTTTAATCCTCTCTCACTGTGTCCTGACCACCGACCACCTGTAAGGAGCCCCAGGGATCTGTGCATGGGGATTCTTGCCATCTGAGGGCGCAAATAGCACTGAAACGGGCAGCGTAGCCAGTAAAACACCTTGATTAAAGACGAGTAGATAGGTCATTACTTTTATACTAAGATTAACTTATTTCCGTTTGATGATTTGAATATGCTCGATGGCGCCTAAGGCGAGCAGCGCATTTTTTTTCAATCTGAAACGTATTCATATATATATATATATATATATATATATATATATATATATACATATATATATATATATATATATATATATATACATATATATATAGAGAGAGCGCAATAAGTCCTAATGAAATGAATGCACTTAGTCAAAATAAATGTTTTAGAGAAGGCTTGAAATACGAAGTCATACGCCCAATTAAATCACACGTTTAATTCAAGTCCAAATCACTAACGTTCTTTGGTTATAATATTTGGTTTATACAAGGATATTATTTACACTGTATTTATCTTGTTTTTGTTTGTTTGTTCGTTGTTGTTGTTGTTGTTTGGTGGGTTTTTTGTGTTTTTTTTTTGAAAATTTCACTTTCTCAAGGTTATGTCATTGGGTAAAAATTATGTAACATAAAGTATAAAGTTACACTATCCAAAATATGATTTGTTAAAAGCTACTTGTGACAATCTAACAGCAAACTATCTTCCATTAATAAAATATAACGGATTCGAAATCACCAAATCAAATTTAGAGTATACAAATCACACACGCAAAAAAAAGAGAGAAAAAGATGAAGCTGGGAATGTCTCTATGGCGACTGCTTCATTCTACAAAATATGGTATATACCAAACTCAATTTCACTGCTGTTATTGTAAACATTCAGTAATTTCAAGGGTATAGAAGAATACATGTATTGTAATTCCACCATCAAAACAATACAGTTTTATAATTTCAATCTAATATCTGACCCTTGACCTTCGACCTCTGACTCAAAACTTCCAAAGAAAGTTCGCGCCAAGTAACACAGCATGTCATGTATAATAACCTAGTCTCCGTGACATGTACGAAAAATAGCGAAATGCTTGCATTCTAACTTGACCTTCGTCCCAAGACCCTTGACCCCATGACCCAAAACCTTTCCCAGAAAATCTCAATCTGGAAATACATGTATACATAAAGTTTCATGAAAATACAATTAGATAATAGTTAAAATTTGAATTGAATTGATTGAACAGACAGCAGAATTATTGTACAATTTCAGCATTACGTAGTAGAATTTTAGCGATTTAATCTGACCTTTGGCCCTTGATCTTTGACCCCATGACCCCAAAAGTTTCAAGAGAATCATTGTCGAGCAGTGCATGTACCAGTACAAAGTTTCATGAAAATACCCAGAGCCATTTCCAAGGCATGGAGAAAAATGTGAAATTTTAGCATTTTCAGTTGGCCTTTCACCTCTGACTTTTAGCCCCATGGCCAAAAACATTTAATAGAGAATTCTTATCTGATATATGCATTACGTTTCAAGAAAAACCTTTGGGCATTGCATACATATGGGGAAATAGTGAAATTCACTTCGAGAATATGCACCAAAAGTTGATAGGCATAATTTCTTCCACTCATACAAACATACGCCAAGCTTCAGTAGGATAACTAATTCTGTTTTCAAGTTTACTACGCTGTCCACAAAATTGATTACGGACGGACGGACGGAAGGACGGAGGGAAGGACGGATGTACAACCCGAGAACAGAGTACGTCCGGCGACACTTCTCAGCGGAGGCATTTAAAGGGGGAAGATATGAAGAAAAAAAAAGCATTGAATCCCATATTAGACAGAAAGAGGCAATAAAGTGGGTTTTTTTTTTCCTGAATCAAAATATTGTTGGATTTTAATTACTATTGGTAAGCGATATTACAATCTCACCGATGTCTAGTACATCATCGGTTTTTGTTTGAGTTCTTGTTTCTCACAAAAGGAGAGGAGAATGGACGCTGGCGAAGCTCCTACAGACCGGATACATTAAAAAGTTGGTTAAACTTTAAAAAAAAAAAAGAAAGAAAACAAAATCAGTTGCCATTTCTATCAAGTGTTGTTTACATGACAACGGCATGAACTGACCCGAAGGCAATTTGTCCTTTTCCGTGGTATCAGGGCATTTGCTACTTTGGCGTTTTATGAGAGTAAAGCTTCACGTTGGTCTGATTCAATAAGTGGTAAGTAAAGATGTTTGCATTTCCGCAGAGAAATTTATACTATGAAATAGAGTCGATTTTCAAATTTGAAAGAATTGAAAGATAGATAAATCCAAGTTAGTGGCTCTTGTTTTGGCTGGGGGAATTCATTCGGTAGCATACATGCCGTCTACATAATTATAGTTTATTTTGGGTAAAACGTTCTGAGCTTTATTAAGAGTATATAAAAAAAATCATCAAACGTTTTTCAGTATATTTATACGGAAAAAAGAGTGAAATCACAACATGTCTTTTTGCTGTTTTCCTCTTTACTAACGTTGCAAACCATACTCTTCATTAATGATACTCTGTATTAATAGGCCATGAAAAAACATTTTTACAAGCAGCATTGAGTATGAGAAATTTCTTTTATTAATCTCACCAAGATGTACTCTGTGCAATGGATGTGACAAAAAGCAAGAAAAAAAAAACCATAGCAACCACAATAAAGGAATTATCTGACTGTAAAGTTGTAATTGTGCACAATCTAAAAACACATCCTAATCATGACGATCACCAATTTTCAGAGCAGTAGCATCATCCTTTCAAAGATTATTTGAGTTAGAGTGAAGAGTGAGTATTCACATTATTCCATACACGCACACACACACAAACATATATTCCAGAATAGCTGCAAAAACACGAAATTTTCCCATTCACTTTTCAATTCAATTCAATTCAATTCAATTTCGGTTTTATTAAAAAACACCAAATAAAAGTCCGAAGACTAACCATATTCGGTTTACATCAAACTTTACAGCTTTACGACTTTATGACCTAAACAGTATAAAATTACAAAGAAAAAGAATTATTCTTTAAGAAAATATTATGAAAAAAAACTCAAGATTGACTACGTTCACTCATTTTACCAATTTTTTAGTCCTCACATGAAATCGGGTTTTGGCGACTTTTTGTTTGTTTTGCGATACACGGTTATATAACTTTTATACTCGGAATAATATGGTGAATAAATCTTTGACTCTACAGACATGAGAGTAATTTCAGAACAAAAAGCTGAAAGTAATTCAGAGGATTATTGACTTGCTTGGACTATGAATATGCTGAAAGTTCTTATTAATGAAAATAATTCTGGATATGTATATCTATAAAAAGTTCAAAGAAGCTCAAATAGCCAATTATTGGACTCAGTGTAAACACAAAATATCAGTATTAAGAAGTGTGATCAAAGCATTGCTCAGTAATCTGTCTCTCTCCAGTTTACGGTGATATTTTCTTTCTAATTTTCGTGTTTGTTTGTTTCACGTACAAATCTTTGAATTTGATCCTATGAATGTTGTCTAGGTTAATGACCCTTTCAACTGACGGTGAAAGAAGTGTTGTGCTAGCATTTTATAGTGACCGTTTTAAGAGTTATAACTATTTGATAACATTTGACTCAGGTATATACCTCAAATGAACATTTGAGTAAACCTCCACAGTATCTTCTGAATTTTTTCCAATATTTATTTTTTTTTCTATTCTAATGATTGCAATTGCTTTTTTTTTCTGTTTCCGCGACGACAGTCTTTTTTCTTTATCGTAATCTATCAGCAAGTAATTTATAGAAATAAAGATGTATAGAAAATAAGAACATATAAACTAGATTGCTGAATGATTTACTCACCTGTCTTCTCCTTTCTATAAAATTCTATGGTATTTCCAACAAAAAAACAAGAAGAAAAAGAGAGCGCACCAACATTTGCAGAATGATGACGCCGACGATAGTGAAACTTGTAATCATCCTACTCCTAACAGGTATTTATGTCATGTGAATTAAATCCATGCTGCATATACGTTTATCTGAGGAGTTTTCTTTGAAAAGGGCCTAGATCCATTTAACTAATTCCTTTTAAATCAAGGCGTTTGGTTCTTTATTTTACGTAATTCTATGTTTCAATTCAAGTTCCTATATTTCGTTTAAGGATCATCACCATATAAAAAAAGAAAGATAGTTGAAAAATATCCTGCAGATGTCTGAATTTTATATTTTTCTTAATGATCAATGTAATTTTGCTTGGGATTTAGGCCCTTTTGCAAGAAAAGAATGGAAGGATTTTGGATTAAATACTAAAAGAACGCATCTCTCATCCCTACCCTTCCTTCGTCAGTCGATCGACATTTACTACTAAAAACCTCTCCTGGTATAGCGACAACTACAAATTAATCAAAAATGAAGCTTCAATCGTCAGTAGGTATTCATGACCTAGTGAGGTCATTTATTGCCACCACCTTATCACCATTCATCATCCTGTCGTTTTAACCAGGATATATTCCAGGATTTGAGGATAGATAAAATATGGATATAGACCCTCTTGGAAGAAAATTGTTTTGGACTTAGGCCCTTTTGTGTTAAAAACAAAAAAAAACAAAAACAACAACAACAACAACAAAAAACATTAATGTTCACAAACTGTCTGAAAGTTTTGGGACGATTGACGAAGTTTGACGCACATGGTGATTGTCTATTTAGGCATGAGAATTTTAGATCCATAAGAAGATTGATGCCATATTCATGACACTTATGCCAATTTATTCTAAAACTAGAAGTTAATGTCATTCAAGACCATTTAATCTTATGAGTAGTTTTTAATGTATGTGATGCAGACATAAGGTTACTTAGTACATTCTCCAGAATGCTGTGAATTCTACTTTCCATCAGGCCTTTTCAAAATACTAGTCACAATATTTTGATATAAAAAAAAAACTTATAATTTTTTCGATTTGATATGATTTTTTTTTTCACAAAAACGTAAAACCTTATCCCACTATATATTGTGTGGTTTGTATATGAATAATATGTAATGTGCATTTACGAATGTTTAGCAGTTATATTGAAGTGTTATATTTCATATGCTAGGAGTACATGAGCTGAATGACTCTGATCATTAATTAGCGTCGAAGGCATTACAAACTTCAAGAGGAAGTTTTTACAAGTTTTTACTCTATCTCTTTACCAATCTCGTAGAACAATCAAGGGGAGGTGACGTCCAAAATCTCAGTGCAGGCGCGAGATTTTGTCGGGTAATGCTTTGTGATGACAATGGCGGCTTCGAACTCGTTGAGAAACAGATGACTGGCTCTATCCGTCGCCAATTGCTGTACTGTGCACCAAAAAGGTTCCAGAATGTAACAGGTATTTACAGCTTTCTGTGAGATTTTCGATCATGAAATCATCCCATATGGGCCTTTGTTCAGGTAATAGTATGCTCACATTATGGTACTGTAAATTCATTGACGATACCTACACTTTCCATTTTGCCAGGTCTACAAATGACTTGGGGCATATACTCAAAATTATTAGCGCTCCTCAAGGCAGCAAGGAAACGTGATTATATCATGTTGTCGCCCTACCGAAATATTAAATCTGTTTCTCAATTTAGTTCAGTTCAGTTCAGTTCAGTTCAGTTTTTATTTCTGCATTTCAAAATCAATACAAATCCACAAATCAACAAAATACTTACATAGTCATTTACACAGCTAATATTCGTAACGTTTGGATCTTACATACATTTTTTTTTTTTTTTAAAGACCGAATATCATATATGAAAGGAAGCAATAGGAAATGATAAAAATGAAATGAAGGGGCCCTTCATCATAAGCTAAGCTTGACGAGGAAGATGGCCCCAGGTAAAGAGATACATAAAGAAAATCTTGCCACTCACTGAGTGGGGGGTAATTGTGCAAAGGGCACAACGAAGAGATACATAAAGAAAATCTTGCCACTCACTGAGTGGGAAGTAATTGTGCGAAGGGCGTGCGGTGCAGTGCGGTGTGCATTGTGTTGGGATGAATCTTGGTTTGTACGTTGAGTGTTATTTTGTGTATCAGACATATCCATGTACGACATATCCGACATATCCGACATATCCATGTACGCTTATTTACTCCGACATATCCATGTACTGCTGTTTTCTAATGCGTAGAGGGAATAATTTGACATAATGCATAGTTGTTGTTGTTTTTAATCAAAAGCAGTATCAACATCCTTTTCAATAGCAAAAAAAAAATAATAATAAATAAAAAATCTTCCAAGCTCAAAGTTGATAATTTTTCCCTAAGTCGAATAGGGTTACATCCGGATATCAAAAAGTAAACCTTAGGGGCTTATGATATGGCAACTGGTTTTGTTTTGGGTTTGTTCGGTGTTTTTTTTTTCACCAGAAAAACGTCAGCATAAATGGTGAAATAATCAGTTGTATTAGATTCTATAAGATCAGATGATACTGACGGAACACTGTTAGTGAATATATTATTTATCAATATGGATATCTTGTCAGTTCGACGAGTGGGGATTCTTAATAACGGTATAAATATATTTTGATCACATCAAGACTCAAAACTCTTGGCAGTGAGGATTATAATCGCAGTGAAGCAACTTCAAACTCTATTCCCCATAATATGAATATTATCTTGATTCAGGGAAGGTTGAAAATGATTTTTAAAAAATCCTGAAAATTCGAACAAGGTGGGTTATAAATGTAACAAACTCAGATATTCGTTTGTTCGAGCATTTTTATTTTACTAAAAAATAATCTTGGAATATCAAGCATTACTTAAAATTCATTGATATTTTACTTTTTATTATCTGTCACCAAAAAAAAAAAAATCCTTCATTTTGCCAAAATGCCTTCTGGGAGACTTCAATATACATCGATAGAGATCGATAGAGATTAGGAATGCTGTCCTCTCCCACCACTTGTCCTGTAAAATAAAAAGAAATAAAAAAACAAGATTTTTTTTCTTTAATATTACGTTTGAAAAATACCATTTCTTTTTCAGGTGCGGCTAAATCACAGATTGCTGATCTAGTGATCCTGGCCAGTCAATCTGGAATTTTCTTGAGTGAGCCAGACGGAGCCGTGCTCAGGAAACTTCTACACGTCAATTCGTATGTGTGGGACATCGCAGTTGACCACAAGGAGCGCAAACTGTACTGGATAAACGAGAAATTCGAGATTGTTCGAGCTGGAATTTTCGATAATGTCTACGAGACTGTTAACCGTAAGGCAAAACTTGAATGTGTTATGAATATTACTTGCACGGGGAAAAAAAAAGCCCACTTGTAAGACCAACCTTCTTCCTTTTGGTCACCTTGTTTGTTTAACATTAATATAGAAATAATTCGATTTCAATGTTAATTTCAAGATTTAATGCCATGCTATATCTAACTCTCTTTTTGAGAAAAAAAATACAAAATTCGTGTTTACACATGCGATATATATATATATATATATATATATATATATATATATATATGTATATAAGGAAGGGGCATATAATCAGGGATGCCGGGCCACAAGTAAAAAGGGGTTGGTGTCGAGCCTTGTATGTATGTATGTATGTAGATTGATATATTTTATATACATACTAGTATATGATGCATGTGTATATCTGTATATTGTATGTGGATCTTCATTTAATGCGCTTGTAATGACATCTTTAAATATGTAATATCCTCGTTTCCTCGTTTCCATGAATCTCCCATCTCTTGATCTCCCGACGTTTACCTGATGAACATAATATTCTATGCAAGCTATTTAACTATCCACTGGGTTCTTCAAGGTAAGATTAGTACCGCCTGTAAAAATCCTGTAAACTTGTTTTTATTTCTTGTCTTTTAATATTCAACGTCATGTAGGTCTTTCCTTCAGACATTTTATCCATTTGGTTGTATCATTACCATTTTGTTAAAGGAATCGTATACTTTTTGTTGAGACCTAACCTAAAAAACTAACTTCAGGTTTCCAACATTTTTTTTTTGAGAAAATGAGACACATCTTATGAATATGAAAGAGCATGTAATTTCAAAAGGGATTCAACGTTCATTTGGTAAAAACAGAGCCATCCTAATCAAAGGTATGGCACACAACTTTTATAAGAATCGCTTTATTTTACCTTTTTCTTCGACAATGTTGGATATCTCAGCCATTCCAAAACGGATTTTCATCTCATAAACTTTTTAATTCCTCTTAGAAAGGTATGCTCTGCATTATTTGAGAAGGGGTTTCTTGGTATCTCGCAAAAAGTTAAAAGCCCAATCCTCATTTCCACCAATGCTATAAACTTGGTGCTCTGTACTTTTCATTTGTTGATTTCCCTACCACTTTTATACAAGTTGCGCAGTCTTTGTACCAGCGATATGTGTATGTACCAATCCTACATATTGTATTATATATTGCAGACAATAGCGATGTGATGTATGACGCCACAAGGCCTACATAAGCTGAAAGTTTTGGATACGTCTAAAAGGACATTCTCTCCTTAATTGTTCCTAATTGACATTTTTCACTGTCAGGTAACCAAAGTAACTTCCTTGCCTTGTCTGAGCAGAATCGAATCATCTTTAGAGTCTTCCAAGGCACGATCACTTCTATCACCTCGATATCTCTTGTTACTATGACAACATTGGGAGATTTTGCACCTCAGAGATCTCGAGTGATGTCCATGGTAGCAGACGATAGAAATGGGTAAATTGCTTTTGCTGTTTATTAGGAAAATAATGACCGTGATATTCATAATGGATAGATATGAGCATGACATAGTGACAGTCCTCTGGCATATCCACCGATTGTCTGGTGAGCTTTGTTGATGAAACAAATACCGAATGACAATGTTGGACGATAAGACGGGCAATGATGAAAAATAAATCATTGGCGTTAACAATAGGCCGAGATAAGAATACTGATTGCCTAAAATGATGTAATAGAATATTTGGCTAGCCCAAATTTTCGAGTTGAAGGTAAGATTTCATTTCTGTCGGGACTTATACTCATACAAAATAGTATTTCAAACATCATGGAAACATTCTGTATGTCCCTCCCCCTCCCCCAACACACACTTTTTTTTTTTTTCGTTCAGTTGGATTTGCATTTGATAGTGAGTGTAGTTGCATTTGAACGCATGGACGTCCTTTAATGATTTCATAATGACAACACGTCGTAGTTTCATGGAAAATATTGATGGATTAATATGAGTATAACGTGTTGACAGACCTCTGATATATCTACCTTAATAGTCTGTGCGAACATTCTTGCTGAAACAAAATACTAAATGATGCTAAATAATCTAAAGAACGATAACTACAGCAGCATAATCAATGATGAGAAAATCAGTGGTATTAACAAAAGGCTGCGCTAAGCACGCTGATTGCTTTAAGATGATGGAACATAGCTATCCCAAATATTCGAGTTGAGGGTATTATAAGAGTACATTTTTGTCGGGAGTTACACGGAGTTTCCGATAAAGCCGCACTTATAATCACGCAAAATAGTATTTCAAACCATTCGCATGAAACATTTATTCACCAAAATGTTCTTTGTCTTAGTTGGGTGCATTGCTTTTGATAATGAGTGCATTTGTTCTTGAACCCATGGATATCATTAAATTAATTCGTAATGCTTTTAATATTCACCTTTGAATGCAGGTTTCTTTATTGGTCTGAGGGAGAAGCACTCTACCGTAAAAGCTTCACGGGCCAAAGTAGCTTAGTAGAAAATATCTACACATATCCCGACAGGACACGTTCCATTTTCGGAGTTCAAATCGGAAGTGCAGGTAAAGATTAAAAAAAAATTGTATTTTGATTCATCATGCTATCTCAGGATTCAACTTGCAGCATTTCATCACAGGTTGTTAAAGCAAGAAAGGAGTTAAAGTCATCTGATTATAGCCATGCAAGACTTTTTTCTTCTCTGCTCAAAAAGCAACTAATCATTGAATGGGGTCACCACCGTTAGGGATATTACGAAGGATAATAATAAAAAAAAAACACTTAATGACAGAATGTATGTGTAATAGGCTACATTTATCGCTTGAACTACTCGTACGTCTTGCGAGGGATTGATAGTGGGTTTTGTGTGTGTGTGTGTGTGTAGAAATAAACCAACTCTTGTTTTCAAGGTACTTATTCCGGAGTATTCTTCCATAATTCGCTTTCTTGATCTGAAATGACCGAGTAATTCAATAGGAAGTTGTGATAAATATACACTAAGCAAAAAAAAAAAAATAGATAAATGAATAAAATAAAAGAAGAAGAAGAGAAAGAAAAGATTTCCTCCTGGGTCTAATTCGAAATGGATCTGAGTGTAGCCACAAGGATGATTAAATGTCCAAACTTAAGAATCGTTCTGTCATCGTAGGCTGAATAGAAATGTAATGGTAGTATCTGGTTTCTCACTGGTCATTGATGGTCAGTAGTGGTGGCGGAGCGTGTGCAATTAAGGACGCTGAACTCCAGGTAAAACTGTTATGGAGGTCAGTTAGGTACTCCACTTTTGTGCATTCCTGGAGAGGCATCCAAACACCATCTTCATTGACGAAAGCACGGATTCCCGCGTTGTCAATTATGAAATTGTTAATTAATTGATCCCGGGGCAGACACTCGCCAGATATGAACCCTGTTGAGGGAAGGTCTGGGTGCATCCGGCACGGTGACACCTTCCAAGACCTGGATCGGTACATGACTGCTTGGAGGGGTGGATATACCTTCCACGCCGAATGATGATATCCATCATGCGCAGTCGATGCACTGCACTGATTCACAGCCGGCGCCTCGTTTTCAAAAGTGGAGGGGGCGCAGTTGATATTTTTGGTGCCACTTCCGGGTCTCATCAGCCAACAAGCAAAAAAAAAAAAAAAAAAAAAAAAAAATGGGGGGGGGGGGTTCAGGGCAACTTTCTGATTCCACATCCGGGTTCCTTTAGCTGACAGGCATCGGCTGATTCCCCCCCCCCCCCCGAAAAAAAAAACTCTGCTTCTATTTTTCTCGGGGTGCCACTTCCGGGGTAAAAAAAAAAAAAGGGGGGGTTCAGGCAAAGTGGTTACACCCTATGTATTCCTATGTATTGTGCCCTCCACCCCCCCCCCAAAAAAAATGGAGGGGGGGGGGGGCCCGAGCCCCCCAACCCCACCCCCCCCCCCCCCCTTAGTCTGCCGGCCCTTTAATTGACAGTTATGTGGTGGCTCAAAAATAGAAATAGAGACAGAAGATACTAATAACAAACACAGAAAAGATAATTCTTGTGTATAATCGTATTCTTTTCAGGTGCACTGAATCATGCAAATACTATTTGATTTGAACTTTAATACTTTTTTGTGGAATATGATTTATTTTTAGTGTGAGTGTGACTTTTAGGGAATAATTTTGTGTTTTCTTCTTCCTTTGCACATTGGAACAGTTAAAATGTCTTCGTTCACTCATCACTGTGCTCATGCGCCTGTTTTGTTCCTGAGTTCACCTGCCGAGTTGAAAAACAAATGAATTATCTTTGATTTGATTTATTATCTATTGATTATCATTTAAGTTCTGTAGGGAAAAATCTGAACGTGAAAAGGTGTTTACTTTCTTTTATTTTTTGCTTTAGTGTACCTTGTCTGAATTTTATGAATATTCAAAGAAATCATTCATAGTACATGCCAAGTCTAGTCTGACCTCTTTGTCGAACTTTACAGGACATCATCTTCTCTTCATCACGTTGTTGGATACGTTCTTGTACACGGCTCTGCCAAATTTGACGGCGTCTGGTTTTAACAAAACAAAGCTTCGGAAGCTGATGGAGAATACTAGTAGCATGGTAGACTTTGCTGTATCTCACGAAACACTCTACGCCATTTTTTCGGAAAATGGCAAGGCGATTGCCAAGATAATGCCAAACTATGCCGAATCTAACGCCAGCTACTACTTGCCTCTTTCGGAAAAACACAACTGGCTGGCCATTGAAGTTTTGAAAGATAGTTTTGCGCGCGGATTTTCTCGTAGAAATGGTGAGACAGGTTTATAAATTGACCGGAAAGCTGTGCCGACATAGCGAAGGAACCTTGATTTAACATGTAAAGAGCACGGCTTGGAGCTCCAAAAAACGCGTGAGACATGGTATTGTGATAATCATTGCCTCAAAGATGTGGTCATGTACACAGTACTTTTGTTTTCCTAATTTTGCAGTAGACACTGTCAGTGTTTGAAGCGAAAACGGAATCGCTTGACAGGCTTACCTTTGATAGAAACAACCACTGATTTGTAACATAATGGAATCGTAGACTTTTTTTGTGCACAACAGAAAAAAGAATATGGCACATTGGCACAAATTTTCAAAATGAATTCTTAACTCAGCTAGTGACTCGTATTTTTTTTTTTAGCACTGTTAAATCTTCTTAGCTTCAGCAGATTTAACTGTGTTTATGGTTGGACCCGTAAGATCAGGTATCAATGTTTAGAACATCTGCATCGGAGGAAGGGACCAGTGCAAAATGAATCGTTTTTCTCAATTGATCCGTCGTAATATAAAGGGCCAGGCATCTTGATGTCTTCTAGGAAAATCAGTCCTAGATAGTAATGATCGCGTGATGATTCATGTGGTGTATCCTTTAGCATCTGAAACTCAATTATACACCTCAGAGAGGTGAGGGCACATTAATGTAACTATGAGCGTATAGATTAAACATTCTCGGTTCATTATTTACATTGAGGTGCAGTTAAAAATACATTGTGGGGTTGTTTGATACAGTTGGACATCCCATAGATGCCAATATGAAGGCATTGAGTGATGGGTAGTCAGCTGGATTATAATAAAGTGCGTTGCTTACACTTCTCAGTATAAAGTGCAAAGGAAGGAGGAGTAGTTGAGAACCGGTAAATGCAAACTGGTGTCCAGAAACCGCTTGTGTGGCCGCTGGTGATGGACGAATATGGTGTTAAATGGTCAACAATCAACACAATCAAGATCATATTGGTTTGACCCAAAATCTCGTCCAGTAACTCGTGTGTTGTTTATCTATACCTTTCCCGCCAGACAGCACCTTCGAAAGCTGAAATTGTAGGGATGAATTTTCTGTACGCGCCTTTAGTTAATGAAGGTGAACATGCGGATGGGACTACAGTTTGCGGTTTGGATGGTCCATGCACTATAATGGAATACTAGCGGTAACAAAAATTAAATCAGGTGCTTATTTTCTTTCTGTTATGTCAGTAGTTTAAAGGGGATGGCTAGTAACCGATCAGTGGGAATCAGTGGGAATGCTGAGGGATGATTGTTCCAATCCTTGTGGGATTCATTTAAGAGTACATTATATATCTACTGTTGTGTGAAAGTCATTTGCATCAGAACGGTCTCATATTCAAGTAATGTGCAGTTTAATGTTTCCAGGTTAGCGTGCCTGGTCAGTGACGGGTTACTGATCAGTTACTAGCCATCCCCTTTAATGACAATCTATATCGTATGTATATGCAATATACATAACAAATTCGAAATACTCTGAAATTTCTGTCATTTAGCATGGGAATGTGCGCATCAAAATTTTATCTCGTGAACAATATCTGATTTTAGAGGTTAGACTTTTCAACTCCAAGTAAATGGTTGAGGAGTGATAGCTCATACTTTCTGTTGGTCTTGTGTAAGGACGTTTTTATTTTCCTTCGTAGATGAAATCCATGCATTTGAAACCTGTTTTATATATATTTCATGTATGTAATTAACATGTTGTTATTGTAAATATTCCTATATATTGTGAAATTTCCTTTATTATCTGTGTATATATGATATATATATATATATGTATATTTGACGTTGTAATCAAGATATCATAAATTCTTGGACTTATCATCTGATTTGTCATAGACAAGAATTCATACGAGAAGAAATTAAATTCAAAAACCTGCTCAATAAATTGCGTCAGATAATGATATTAAAAACAATCCCTTCCTATATCAATGAATGGAATATTCATTTTTTTTTTGTATGATTCAGACCTCAATCAAATCTAGTGTTAATAATTGTTAAGGGGTACTCGTGTCAAAGAATGTATGGACTTATTTTGTTTTTAATGATAATATCAATCAGACTGAAATTGAACACGCGCTTTCCCTTGGCAACCTTCATATTTTCTATCTGTGTGCTGTGCGATGTGTGTGTTTGTGTGTGTGTGTGTGTGTGTGAGTGGATGTGTGTGTGTGTGTTTTTGTGTATAAAACACTGTATGGAGAAGGAAATCTATGTCATAACACATGCATATAAATATCTTTTTTCATGACAACCTCTTTCTCACTGGTTGGTGTGTAGGCCCTATACATTTTGAATAAGAAAAAAACAAATACAAGGCTACAAATACAACGAGTTTATAGCAACGAGGCCTCGGTCCCCATTCGAACACAAGTAGCCTCTTGTTCCTCCTGGCATAAATATACCTGCACACAAACACACAAACACACACACACACACACACACACACACCCCACACACACACACACGCACACACACACGTGCACACACACACACACAAAAATGCTACCACGGAAAACTCCAGCAGAGGGTAGTATTTTTTTTTCTCAAATTACTTTTACTAACTCTTGTAACAGGCGATGACTGTTTTCGTCTGGAACACAAGGTTTGTTGTAATCTCGGGCATTTTAATAGGTCATTTTAGGGAGGTCATAAGTCCCGGAACGACAAAGTCCTGAAACATTTTGCATGTTCATCCCAACGCCTGTTATCATCCATGTATATTCGTAGCCAATATTAAAAGGAGCAGCTTTCACTCATATTCAAATTATCAAAACTCTGTGCGCCACTTTAATTCTCATATGGTAGTCATCATTAAATTATATATTTAATATATATATATATATATATATATATATATATATATATATATATACCGTATGTCCAAAAAAAAATACAACGGTACCCTCCGCAACGATAGAGAATCAATCCAAATACAGTTTCAGGGTATGAAACTATAACACATTGCCCACATCTTACAGATGAAAAATCACATTCGATTTGCTTCAGTTATTATCAATTTATCATTAATTTACATTTCCAAGAGCATCCAAGTGCTAAACTTGGAAAAATCAGACTCATGACATGCTTTATTACAATCCACATTTTTCTGTAACCGCTTAACCAAAATGATGGGGTTTTCTGCAAAATAGAGCTAAGATGTCTGTTATATTTTAAGACATTGAAGTAACATTTAGATGGTTTTAATCATATTGGGTGTTATCAGTGCGAAAGGTGGACTGTAATTCTGGGGGGACATACTGTATATATATATTCATAATAATTATAGTATTCCTGTCATAGGCCTATATTCACATGATAGATACTAGTACACGATATGAAGTAGTCTGTTCTAAGATATGATAATATAGAATGATAGGAGGGAGGCAGATATGAAGAGTTGTAGTGCTGTGAATCACTGCTAAATGACTGCCACTGCGAGGTTCTAAGCAGGAAAATTTTCCCTGAATCAGATAAACCAGGGAGGTGCCAGAGAAGGAGAGACAACTACTGCTCTCCTTTGAAGTCATGCGCGGCCCCGCCGAGAAGTTATGCGTTCAACTACAGGTGTTACCCATGTGCTTTGACAAAAGAGAGCATCAATAATCGGGACTAGCGCTCTCACATCTAGAAATACTTGCCCCTACTACAATTCGCTCTCTCTTTCAATGTGATGGCAACAATGAATTTGGGTAACTTGAATTGGAGCAGCGAACCAAAATGCAGTGTAAAACTAACAATTTTATCAGCAAATAGTTTAAAAGCACGCTGGAATACGCTTTAACGGAGTACTGTATTTGAAAGATCAAAATATCCCAGATTAAAAGATTAAAAAACTAACATGCACAAATATGCGCATTATAGAAAATAGGATTTTAAGAGGGCCTAATTTTCATTTCATTTTGATTTGCGCATTACGAAGAAACTAGAAATACATGTTTATAATATTAAATTCTTTCCTAAACTATTCTAAATCAATTCGAGTATTTCATTTAAAATGTTACGGTGAAATAAAACTTGTAATTCAACGAAAGGTGAAATGCGTTCTTCGTCTCCGAACTTCGTCTTGCAACTAGACCTAGAGCGTAGCCGAGCATGACTTCAAAGCGTAATGGAATGCTAGACATCCCATTGTAACGCCTTGAACCCAAACATGTGTTCGCATGAATTACGAAGAGTTGCCACTCCATCTCTGTAACACCTCCCTGGATAAACTACAGCAGCTAGTCTGGATCACAGGGCGTCAGTCCATCATTTCCTTGTCTTTGATTCTGCGCAGCGCCACCTCACGTCAAGCCCGGCTTCCTTGTAAACATCGAGAGGAAAGGATGGCACCTGTATGAAACTATCGTATTCAACTCGAGAGTCATATAAAGCTACTTCACAGTAAAATTCTGGGAATGTTCAGATAAAGGCCATTACAGCCTCCCTATTGAAAGTGACGCGTCGCTGAGCTACTTGAAAAAAAAAATGGATAAGAAGTCTTCATGAAAAATTTTATCAATATTAATGTATAAAGTTTACATGCGTATTCGGATATTCATGTGAACGTGCATTCTTTTCAGGTAGTAAAAGAAAAAAGTAAAAGCCATTCATGCAGCACAAACAAGCAAATAACCACTTTCTGACTGACTATTTTCAGGTGCTCTTCTAATGACAATATTAATCCGTGTTTGGCAAGGTCTGTGGTTCATATGTCGGTACAGACCATTGCTAACTGTGAACTGGCATATTGCACACTGCATTTTTTTTTGTCTCCTGGCCTTGAAACAGTAAAGAATAGTAATTGGAGGAGCCAGTTTTGCGCAGTTTATTTTCAACTTGTCCGAACTCCTGTTGTTGTTGTTTTTTTTTTCTGCAATATCATGCGAAATAGCAATGGAAAATAAAACTCCCATCAATTACCTCATTAACAAGAAGAAATATAAATATATTAACAATGATAATGGTAATGAAAACAGCACGCTCCAAAGCAGCACTATCTTGGAATAATGTATGTTTGTATGTCTGATGACATGAAACGAGTAACTTAGCTTTGACATGTCAGTCAGCACTTGTTAATTGTTGCTATGTCGGGCAAGTCTTCTGCTGGCATGAAGAACCTTTCCGATAAAATATGTGTATTCAATTTGACTGAATTAGGAAAAGGGTCTGCGCTTCCATTCAGGTTATTGTAGTGAGATGTCAGAAAAATAGTAATATCATCTATAGTAGATATTAAAGTAGTCAGTGTATAACAACCTGGTTCTATGACATTTCCTCTTGCGACAATTGCTCCCATGAAATAATCATCTGCACGCCAAGCTAAACTAAATTTTATCGACAAAAACTTACCCTATCCCTAATCCTAATCCTCACATCAAACTTGACCAAAGACCCTACCACAACCCTGACCTAAGTCCCTAAGTCCGTGGAGCAAATGTAGTGTCACCAGTCAGGCTACCCCAGTTATTTTCCCTTCGCTCAATGCTTTACACAAATAATGGTTAGTTTCTTGTCAGATTAAAATAGAACCAAAGCGCACTTGTAATTACTGATGTCAATATCAATGAAAGTAATATACAGTACTTAGAAAAAGGAAAGAATATATCAGAGGGCTCCAAGTTCAATTAGTTAACCCTATATGCATGTGCTTCGAGCGCCGAAAGGCACAGAAAACTCCGTACTGTTACACGCACTGTACAGTACTGTATATATATATATTTTTTTTTTCATTGAAGCATACTATTTTGATGATTTTGATAATTTTTCGTGAGAGGCAAACCTGGGTTCCATTCCCAATGAGTCCGTCAGCCCAGTCAAGCCAGGCTTATACTGAGGTTCTCCTTCTTCCTTGTTGAATCAAATGTACTGCCTTTTCTGTATTTATATGCAGCTATAAATGCTTTACAATCCCCTGACGCCCCCACCCCCTCCCCCTCCGTAGGTAGGTTTTCTTGGCTGCCACGTGTTCAAGCAACCGCTTACAGTTTTAATCCTCCTTTGGCATAATTTAATGGTCAATTATTGGTAAATCTGTTGATTAAATGTATATTTTATTAATAGAATTAAGGGATACATTCATTTTCTTTCGTCGCAAATCATGTACAGTTGAACCTCTATTATCCGGCCTCCCTTTATCCGGATCTCTCTATTATCCGGACGCAATCTCGCAGTGATTTTTTTTTTTTTTTTAATAATTATGGGAGGAAAGGGGGATTCCCAACTCCTTGAGAACTCCTACACAAACACACATGAATTACATATTACTTCCAACATTAACATACACCTCTATTTTGGGGTCTGTTACTGAGTGTAACAATGAAAAGGTTGCAGTATACACATTACTACATGTGGTACTACAATGGGCTACATCAGTACATGTGTATGTATATGTACATGTATAAAGCATTGAGTCTCCCGTATCCGGCCAAATCCCTTATCCGGATGAGCCCCGGTCCCGACTTGTCCGGATATGAGAGGTTCAACTGTACATTGTAATCCGTGTATTGTTCTTTTGCGTGACATTACTGACAAGAAATTTGGCATATGTATAAACATATTTTGACGAAAATAAAATCAAACAAACAAGTTCAAAAGAAGAATATTAACAGTAAGATTGTTAAGCTCTCGAAACCGGTTGTGTGGTTAATATCGGGATGCAGAGGCGTAATGTACAGGATCGACAATGACCTGTTCAAGCCATAATATTAGATTTGATGCCTTAAAAAAGATGATATGGCAGAGTAAGAGTGTTCACTGTACACGGCATTCAGCTCTTCAATAGCTTAAAAAAAAAGAGAGAAAAAGTCAAAAATCTTCCTTGGTTTGCTCGAGTCAAGAATAAGACGGTACCCTGGACTTGGAAGTGGCGATAACGAAATTGGTGTTTATAATGTGAGAGCTGCAGCAGGGAAAGCAACCTTTGTTGACGCCACTGACAGACTCGCCTAAACCTCTCCGCGATAGTAAAACTGATGCGGAGAGGGCGTCCCAACCTTTCCACGTGGCTGTAGTAAAAAAATCCAAAAACAAACATGTTAAGTGATGCACGTCAGTGTTATTCGGCAATACGAATAGCAGGGGGAAAAATACTTGTAAAAGAGCAATCTTGAGCCTGTACTAATTCCACTATATATGATACGCCGATGTGACAGCGCCATTTGAAATACGCCAGCACGCTTGTTGATTTTGGGGCGGGTTCGGCGTCTTTTCTCTCTCTTCTCCCGCTTTTGTTCAAGGCGGGATACATTTCGCTGAGCGGCGCAGCGTATAGAAAATTATGTTATTTGAAACCGAGCCGGGCACGAGGCGATGCGTTAGCGGGCGAAGTCATGCCAATATACATATGAGATATAGACCCCCCTCCCTTTAATCACATTTGCGAACATTATGTAAGCGCAACACACAAATACACACACGCACACAAACGCGCACCCACACACAAACACAAAAGAACCTTGGGTTCTGAATGGAAAAAAAAATCCTTAAAATAAGAAAAAAAAAGAAAGAAAGAAAGGAAAGTCATGCGAAACGAAGGAGTTGCAGACATCACATCCACCCAGGAAAATTAGATAAATGAATGATACTCAACCTTCATAACTTTTTTTCTCTTGGTATTTGTAGTGTACCGCACTAACAGCGTGTAAATTGGGTTAGGAACTTATGTCATCTTCTCTCTCTCTCTCTCTCTCTCTCTCTCTCATTCTCTCCCATATTCTAAAGCTACTACTATTTACAAGTTGCAAAAGGTTGGGGGCGTCCAATGACAGAGGGAGAATGGAGCGTCGATACGCGGTGTGAACGTCAAGACTGTCCAAATCTTTGTGTTTATCTAGCCTAGCTTTAAACATTGCTACCAGAACAAGATTCATCCCCTCCCCCTCTCATACCTCAGATTAGTTGTGTATGTATGTTTGTGTGAATGTGTGCATTGCATATGCATACATAATTATATATGTATGTATATATATATATATATATATATATATATATATATATATATGTACATATACATATCATAATGAAGAAACAAACTGGTAATGTATTTTTTCTTTGCAAATAAAACGTGAGTTTATTCGACTCAAATTCTTGACAATGACGGTATCAAAACAAATAAAAGCAAAACAAAAAAATTGAACACGTAGACTTAGTTGGTATGAGACACGACTCCTGGGGGGTGTTTTATCAACGCTTGTCGGCGCTGACCAATTTCAGCAAAATCCTTGGTTTTGATTGGCTGAGATGCTCTGGTCACTGACTGTTACTATGGTGATTCAAGTTGTCAGCGCCGACAAACGTTGATGAAACACCCCCCTGAAGAAGGCGTAGAAATAATAAACTGCTTTTATTACCCAAAAATGCATTACCAGTTTGTTTCTGCATTCAGCCGTCATTTCTTCGTGGAGCCAATACGTGAAATCTCAACTCAATATACAATGTATATTATGTATATACAATATGTGTGCGCGTGTGCGTGCGTGCGTGTGTGTGTGTGTGTGTGTGTGTGTGTGCGAGTTTTACTGTGACGTCAGCATTGGGCCTACTGACTCACTTGCTACCATAATACTGGGTGCGTGGTGGAAGTCCGGTTTTAAGGTATCATTCGTGCCCGTCCTTGAACAAAGTAATGGATATACGTCGTTGCAAAGCCAGCTCACATTTTTTTTTGTCCTGGTTATGGCAGCAGAAGAAGCGAGAGGATGACCAAAAAAATAAAAAAATTACCATATTTCCAAACAATCAGCTTCGATCAGAATCGGACGTTACTCATCTATATCTAAAAATTAACATTAGTATAGATCAAAATAAATGAATGAGAGAGAGAGAGAGAGAGACAGAGAGACAGAGAGAGAGAATGGAGTCTTGTTATGAAAGGGAACGGCAATCCTCACCGGGTGATCCATTGGTGCTTATTTTTTTTTTCTTCTGGATGTTGGACCCACTTATTACCCGAGGGAATACCTAATTCTACAATCCCATATCATCTTTCAAAGTTCAGGCCAATTACACGTAACCATCTGCGCACTTTCTTTGTTTGATAATAATATCAATACTATTCTTGTCGGGGGGGTTTGTTGTTGTTGTTTCAAGTCACAGGCATGCAAGACGACAAACGGCATCTTGTTACATATCAAGATAGTATAATCTAGTAACCTGGCATACTGTAGATTAGTACTTCAACTACCTACATGTTCGAATTTCAAAGTCTAAGAACGTTGATTAAGAAATTCTTTTTGATCAAGAAAGCATGTTGCTTTGGCGCGTGTTTAGATGCTTATTTTCTTTAACGTCGAAATTTTCTTAATGACAACAGCAAATGTATAATTGATTTTGTTGTCGCCATTTTAATAGCTTATCATTTAGAATAATTTAAATGAATAACACATACAGGCTTAGCGTGAAATATTAAAATTAACATTAGAAAACTTGAAAACAAGAAGAAATCAAGAATTGTGATTTCATGTTAAGAAGTATGATATGTATATAATCATACAGCAATTTACAGATTGTTAATCCAGTGGAGACAAATTAATTTGTAAGTGATTTTGGTGTGTGCATACCTTACAAGTATATCATGTATATATATATATATATATATATATATATATATATATATATATATATAATATATATACAGTATATGTATATATATATATGAAGAGTTTGTTCGCAAAAACCGATAAGTCCATATTTGCCAAATGGAGATATTTGCGATTAAAGGTCAAGAAAAATAAAGAGAATAATAAGAAAATTTTTGCTTTTTTGGACCATAACTTCAAAAATATACCTTTATATGTAGTGACCAATATATCATTCAAAAGGTATTATTTTGTACTTTATGACAGAGGCCGTACTTCAAAATCTTCAAAAATGGACTTATCGGTTTTTGCAAACAAACTCTTCATATATATATATGATATGTATACATTTTTATTTATATATACACCAAGCAAAAAAGGAAAGTAGACACTTTTTTAAGTTAATATTTCTCACAGAATTTTTGGCTAACTGTTAAAGTGTCACATACCACATCAAAGGTAATTTAATTGGCTATTAACTTGGTAAGTCAATGAAAAGGGAATTTTGTGAACATCTTTGTCTTTCTCTTCCAAGGCACAAAAGTAAAAAGTGCAAAAAATGAACAAGTTGTCTTTCATGCACAAATTCTCTTCCATGAAACAATAAGAACAAAAGACAAATTTTAACACAATGAAAAAGGTGAATTCAGTTGCAAAAATATACCTATCATCTCTATAATATCTTTGAAGCCCAAAATATCAGTTAAGGCTAAAGATAATGGAGGAAAATTAAAAATTTTCTATCAAATTCAAATTCAAATGAAATGAGAAAAGATGCAATACTGACAAAAATGGTAGGATTTTAAATTGATTTCTCAAATTAGGAAAATTGTAAATTCTGTTTGGTTCTTAAATTTGTCTCATGAATTTTTAGATAACTAAACTGAATAAATGAAATACAGATATTCTGTTCATTTAATGACCTTTGTGCCCTTACTCCCTATGTCATTTTATGTTTGCGTTGTCAGAAAATTCTCATTTCTCCCTGACGTATCTCACTTTGATTTTGTTTAAAGCTATAAAGAAAAAAAAGGGAATAAAAACTTATTTTTGCTATTTCATTCATGTCTCTCATATGCTAAACTGGTCTTTTGTCATCATTGTTATTTTAAAGAACATTTGCCAAGGAAAGACAAAATGTAAATTTCTGCAATTTTTACTTTTGTGCCTTGGAGGACAAAAACGAACGTGTTCACTCATGCGTAAGATTTCGCTCTATTTCAACCTACTACGTTGATAGCCAATTAAATCACCGTTAATATGGTGTATAATGCATTGATTTTTATAAAAATCTTCTATGAAAATTATGAACTCGAAAAGGTGTTTACTTTCTTTTTTTGCCAAGTGTATATACTATCAACAATGTGTATTCACGTGAACGTGTATATGCATGAACAATGATAATACAGGGGCAAATCATATCAAATCAAAAAGCCATTCAGCAGCGGCAAGAACATTGATTGCTGTGTCATATGCCAACCATCGAATCCGCGCCTAAATAACTCGTGCCTAGGCATGTCTCCGTAGCGTCTGGATTCATTCCTCTTGCCAGACGAGGCTTCTCAACATTAAGCAATATCGAGGTCATTTTTATGTTTGTTTTCTGATGTTTCAGACAGACCCACAGTGACATTTAATGAGTAATAGTAATAAGTTTAGGGAGTGATTTGTAGGTGAACTCCCTCCGTCCCCCTCCTTCCTCCTCCTCCACGCCCGCCCCCCCCCCCCCCCCCCTCCCCCTTGTCGTGGAGGGAGCTCAGGTAAGCAGAGAATACCACTCTTGATGCGAATGATCGCTGAGTTTAGGCTACGGAAGCTTGAAAAGCGTGTGGAGAGAATGCACCTTGTTTGGGATGAGGGTGTGACGGGGCGACTTGCGCTTTGGAGTTCTATGAACAGTTGGCTTGCTCTCATTCCGTCTCAAACAAGGCTGCTTTTGTATGCGGCGTTCTACACCATGTTTCCGACAGCCCCGTTTACCTGAAACGTAGTGCGCCGTGGGTAGACTCTTGTTTTCTCCTCTTTGTATTCTAGACTTGTTCGTTGCAGTCCTCGAACCGGGAAAATATATAGCTATCAGACGCTGTTCTCACGGCGTCTGGTCAGGCTAGACTATCAATATTTTCCGCCGCGTCCGCCTCCAAGTTTTGTTACTGCCTATTACTTGCCGTCGTGTTTACTTGTTGCATTTAGCCCGTTTTATTACGGTATACAAGGTTCCTCATTAGCACCGGGACTACCGTTTTTGTTTTTATTTTTGTTTTGAGAGAGAGATTTTAAAAATCTGACACGGCATTCATGGAAATCACGGCCTGTCACGTTTACCTATCCCGTCTCACCGCGTTGTCTCACGTTCACCCCGTATTGTCCACGGTGGTCTGATACGTGACGGTGACTGCCGTGGCCGCCGGGAACATGATGTAAACGCACCATAAGTAGGCTTTGTCGCCTTCTTGGCGTCACGCCATATACGAGGCGTCTTGGAAGTGGCGAGTCTTAAGACGTTGCCTCTCGTCCAAGACAAGGTGCCTTGTGACAACTTGCAACTTTCTTCCACATGAATTTTCAATCATACTTTCCCGCCACATCGTTACCTTAATCTTATAATATCTACTATAAGTTAAAAAGAGAAGCCGAATTCTCATTTCACAAAGTGATTTGCAATTATTGCGAGCTGCAGGAATTGAAGTTACTATGGCAACACCTATGACACAACCTATCACTGGTGAGTATACTTGCCGCAATGATCGCAAATATTGCAAGTAATCTTTCTTTTCAACTTTCAACTTTATTTTCATTTACATTAAATAAACAGGGAAATTATATACAATGCATAAACAGAACATAATATTTGTAATGATTTCAAAAATGTACATTAACAAAATACATGTGATCATGAGTAACAACATAATTGCATTTACAAGATATATACACATGCATAGTACAAGGATGGGAATGGAAACTAAAAAGCCAAGCTTGTACGATATGGGACCCTCAGAAATACATAAGAGAATGAATAATGACTTCATGAAACTACAAAAAAAAATATATGAAACAAAATCAAAGAAGCCAATGTCAACTGACATAAAATGAAATAACAGGAAGGAACGAAAAAAAAAAATAATCTTCATTCACTGCAAATCCCTATATAGAACGAGCATCAGAAACACTATGAGAAAAGTCAATGCAGTTGTACATCATAAACGATTTTCCCTTTATTATGCCTTATGTTATTTCCATGCTTTTTCTTTATCACTTTATATCATATTAATTTCCATCATCTTCAATTGAACTGTATCATATCTATGCGATTTGTTTACAACAAAATATAAAACTATTTATTACTAACCAGTTCGCTTCTCGGAGATGAATAATATACAATTGTAAAATTGTACCTTATTATGGAAGATTCCATTGTCTAAAACACGTGGAAGATTTGAGAATGTAAATACGTTCGTTAATCCGAAAGAAATGATAAAAATAGGAGTCATTAATAAGTTTGTAAAGAGAGATCGTTAATCCGGAGAGGAAACGGATTCGTTAATCGGAAAACTAACAAATATTTGTTAATCAGAAAGGGAAAAGTAGTACGCTAATCCGACAGTGAAACAAGGTTCGTTAATCCGAAAAGGAAGATGGGGTTCGTCTTAATGCCCCGAAATAGAACGAACTTTTTTGAGTGAAAATGCAGTGTATTTATTCATATCAGGATATGACAGGGATGTCATTTCGGGCAATACGAATATTTCACTACCTTACAAGTGTCGTAGATGAGTTCCCGATTCAGGAAGAACGTTGATTGCGATTGCATCTTATCAATTTCCCCTCCCCTCCTCCTCTATCTCCTCAACTTCCTCTTGCTCCTTCAACTCCTCATGTGCCTCCTTCTCTTAATCATCATCAAGACAGACAATGCATGCAATAAAAGTAATTTTAGTTGACCACCAAATGCCCCCCTCCCCCGCGAACAATAATGCATGGTCGTACCAACAATGAAAAGCAAATCAGATAAGTAAACATTAAAATACGTTGAGCAGAAGGTATATTATGTGATATCTCTTTTAACGAATCTTCTTTCATTTCCTGAACAACGAATCTCATACAACATTCGAATATACGAACTTTACCTCATTTTGGGACTATTTCAGGTAATGAGGTAGAGAACATTAGAACAACTCGACCGCATATACTCAAATCTCCATTTCATTTCGGATTGATAAATCCCAAAGACACAAATTATGTAGCTTGGGATACCGAACCTTACCAAAAACGAACCCGTTTGAATAACGAGCATTCATAGACTAGTACACCAGGGTCCTGTCTTACAAAACTTATCACAAGTCTTTATAAGACAGGGCCCTGGGTCAAGAGGGACGTTGTTGGAAAAAAGATGTACTTGTCCATAATTAAAATAGCTAGGCAAGATTCGAACCCGAAATGTTTTGTTAACAGAGCCAGAACTTTATGCAGAAAAACCATGATGGTGCTCCCACGAACATCATGATTTTGGTCCAGAAAATTGGCGCCAAATCGAAAGAGCTGAGGTTGCGCAAATAATGTTATGTATGCATACTATACAGAAGTCAAAACTTGTCATGCTTGTAGTGTAATAAGGTGTGCGATTAGTGCCTCGGGTGCGATTTACTCTTCCATGACAAAAGAGAGGCAGTAGCAAGGAAAGCAT
This sequence comes from Diadema setosum, assembly GCA_033980235.1. Classification (NCBI taxonomy): domain Eukaryota; kingdom Metazoa; phylum Echinodermata; class Echinoidea; order Diadematoida; family Diadematidae; genus Diadema; species Diadema setosum. The sequence goes on from CM067067.1 coordinate 21,687,919, forward strand.
GAGTCAGGAGGTGTTTTTGTTTAGTTTTTTGGGGGGTCTTGTTTTTGTTTCCGACCACTTCGTGCATATTCGTTCACTCATTTCCATTGTATGAAACCAAGTAAATCCTGTCAGTCGTTAAACCCACCCAACTGGGCCATCATGCACAATGACAGTCACTTGTATTCTTTCTTTTTCGTTAAAAAACAAAACAAAAAAAAAACCCGCTCTGTTACTATGGGATATGTCGGCATGTAGACGCAATGAAACTGTCGAAGTTAACATTTATTCACATCACGACAGAGTGAAGTGGAATGCAGGTACAGCATTTAAAAAAAGAACCATAATCACGACCCCCCCCCCCCCCCCCAAAAAAAAAAAAATCGTGTTGCGCAGATTAACAAAAGAAGTACAAGAAAAAGAAGAAGGAGAATAATAATAATAATAATAATAATAATAATAATAATAATAATAATAATAATAATAATAATAATAATAATAAAAACAGGAGGAGAAGAAAGAAGCAAACAGAAATGTAATGCATGTTTGTTTTAAAAGTAAAGGGAACTGTAATGCAGTAACTTAATTCTCCATGACCCTACAGAGAATTACATTCGTAGATTCAAATCAATAAGACCAGCGATTAGACTACAGGTAAGGAAGTATCCTGTTGCCCTAAGATGTGCCTGCACATTGTGAATTGAGATGTTCGGGTGTAGGGCCTATTGTTGTTACCATAGAAACATATTTGTATCGAGTACGCTTTGGGGGATTTTATCTATGTGATTTTAAGTTTTATGTTTCATCAAAAAAGGCACTCGCTGACATGGCATGTTATTTGAATTCAACCTAGAAAGCGGCATCCCTGAAACGTAACACTACTGCAGTGTGTTGATGGGTTGTTGTAGTTGTTGTTTTGGACACAGTGCGATTCATTTGATTCAAAACTACTCTAATTTAAAGTGTAGTGCCGCATTTTCTTGTTTAACCGTAATTGATCATTTGATTGCTCTTTGTAAGAATTCAAATATCCGATATTGCTGACACGTACACTAACACACACACACCCACACACCCACACATGAAATAATAAGATTGATCATTGGGTATATGTTTAATTTCTATATATCATTAACGTCAAATTATGTCTCTGAGATACTTCTGTCCCAAAGTTTCCATATTCATATTTCCTTCCTTGCTCTTCAGGTAACATTAATGGGAAATATTTAAGAGATGACATCTCCCAGCTACTCACATACAGTAATGATTAACGTGTAACTTTTTTCTCCTTCCTTTTCGCTTAACCATTTTCTTTTGCTTTTGTTTGTGTGTTTCTCTTTTCCTCGCGACTTCAGCTTGCTATCACCCGAGCGCATCACAGCAAAGAAGAAGAAGGAGGAGGAGGAGGAGGGAAGCTCACGTCACCCGAACCGACACGTTGGGCGAATAGCCCCGGTGTTTCTTTTCAGCTTGGCTGTGTGTTTTGTGGCGAACTGATCAAATTAGCGCCAACCACTCCAGCCGCACCCCTCACAATCGCCGTGTTTATCTAACTTATTTCACCGCAGCTTGGTAAGACGCATTGACGCACAAGAAGACGAAGAAGGACAAGAAAAGAGAAAGAGAAAGCGAAGAGAGAGAGAGAGAGAGAGAGAGAGGGAGGGAGAGAGAGAAAAGGTGCTTAACCGTGACTGTAACGCTTTCCATCCCATCTCCATTTGCTTCGGAAGTTTTAAAGAAATTCGCGCGCCAAAAAGACAGTTTTGTCGACAAGATATATATGTTTATGGTGTCCCAGCCGGCCCAGTACATTCAGGCTATGAAGCTGGGGTATATCCTAAGCTCCTTGGGTGTGCGGAGACATGACAGAATCAGGCCTGAATGCGGATCCCACCCACTTTTTTTGTTATTATTCCTGGCCATCGCCGCTGAATGAACATCTATCATAAATACATTCTAAACTGGTATCTTCATTAAATAGCTTTGTGTATAAGCGAGATTGATGTAGAAAATAAACATGACCATTGTCATGATTGTCGTCATCCGATTCCTTGACAAGTCAGAATGAAAATAAAAAAAAAAAAATGAAAATACAACAACAATATCAAGATGCAATAAACACAAAAATACTTTTCCCACCATAGTCATGTTGATTCTTCATTCTTTATTGAAGATGTTGTTGACTAACTGTCACAGTAAGCATGGTAAGATCAATGACAAGAGTCTATTAATAAAGTTGTTGACAGCAACATATTTGCGAAAGCAAAGTCGGCAACATACTTACGTATGATGCAGGTATGTGATGTTGAGTGTGCACGTATGTGCTGTCATTGCGTTTTGTAGAAGAAAGAGAAAATCGTAAATAATTATACATCTCTTGTCATTAGCTGATCATAAATCCGTGATTTAAACGTCATCTGTTGTGACGTCATCTCCAGATCTGAGGATAAGGCTCTGACGTATTAAAAATAAAACACAACATGTTGAACTTCCTTAGAATAATTGTAACATAAATGGTAAACATTGACAGAAGACTGAGTCATTAATTTCCGAACTTATATTAACTCTGCCTTTCGCCAAACGACACTGGGTCTTGTAATATAGGCCTATTCATTAACCCTGTGGCTGCCACATTGATTACTTGTCCATAGTTATGTTACCGATTTTTTTTTTACTTATTGGCACAGAAGGGATCAAAAAGCATATCAGTTTTGTATTTCGTGACTGCAAGGTCACTGAAATACACATTTGATTTATGACGATTGAAATGGTCACAAAGGTCAGTCATGCAGGCATCACGACTGAATATGATTTAATGAAACACGGAATTACGATTCAAAACGATTTTTATGGGAAAAGGTTATTTAGCGTATGGCGAAATAAAAACAGGAATCCGACGACATAACTGTCAGATACAAGGCCATCAACGGTAGAACTATGATGGGATATAGCATCTATACATCACTGCAAGTAGATAAATTTGTTTGTGAGTTTGATTTTTTTCCTTCTTTACATTTTCCATACGATTTTCGGAAGGGGGTTCACGTTCAAAACAACAACTACAACAACATCATAGTAGTATAACAAAACAAAAAACACCGCGAAAGTAAGGTTATGTTAAATCAATCATGCTTAAGACACAAGTTTGATAGGCTCACCATTTGTTTGATTGTTTATTTGTTCTTATTGTTGTTGTTGTTGTTGTTGTTGTTTTGTGGTGAAGTACACATCATCGTGAATTGTCGTTTTGTACCAGCACCAAATAATAATTATATGCATAATTCATTATTTTAAACAAAGAAACGGAAAAGGGCTATTTCGTTATTAGGCGTAGTCCAGTACTTTCCCCAAGTGGTTAAGCCCATGCATGTGATGAAGAAAAAAAAAATAAAAGCATGCACAATCCATTGAATTCGGAGACATGCCTAAATTTGTCATTACACTAAAAAAAAATAAATAAATAAAAATAAAAAAAAGATCTCTTTTGCCTTTGTCCGTGGCCCTCCTGTGCTCATTTCAATTGGTGGGATTTGAAATGACGTCAAAAAAGTCAATACCAAACAACAACACTTGCACTGACGCACTGTTTGCACATTCAAGAAGGGAACAAAATGTACTCAGCGAAAGGCGTTTGTTATAGTTCAGCACGTACATGTTAGAGCATTGGAAGGAAACGAAAACATTGTTCAAGATTCTCAATCGTTCTTGAACTGCAAATATGTGATTTCGCTGTTTTCCGAACAATGCAGCGGACCGAAAAACAAAAAACAAAACAAAACAAAAACAAAACAAAAGAAAACAAAATTTGCGTAATGGTGTGTGTGTGTGTGTGTGTGTGTGTGCGAAAATATTAGACAACATTTGCTGTTGGTAACGAGCAGCCACTAGGTCCGTAATCAAGGGAAACACTTTCTGTACATCTATGGACTATACGTCCAGACAAACAATCGATGGGACGACGTTCAATCTTAATTGATACATGATTCTCAAGATTCATTATTCAGATAGATTCAATAAGGTGATTGCTTCAGTCCATTAAAAACACTTGCCAAGATCTTTTTTATCGTACGTACAGTGTACCTGAGTTTTATCATGAGACCAATCTGTTGGGTTTGTTGAAGATGAATTGCATTTTGTGCTTGCAGCATACTGTCGATTGTGAGCTTGTGGAAGTCAGCACATCATTACTGCTTGTTGACAAGGGCAAAAACTTGTTAATGCTTTTCTTGTCTTTTTTTGTGTGTATTCCTACTTTTTTTGTGTGTTTTGCTGCTCAAGGTTGTCGGTGCAGAAGCGTTGTTGATGTGCTGAAAAATAACAGTTGGTTCACGTGTGCAAGTTAAAAATGATGAAAAGTTAAGAAACATGTTCAAAGAGAGAAGTGGAAGCTCGCCGATCGTTATCGAAAACACACCAATTTACCAGAAAATAATGAACTTCGTGTCCCCTAATCCCAGATGCGCTCTCCAACTAATATAGGTAAATGCACTGTACTTCATCAGGGGCTGAGCTTATCATGATTTGGTGTTTTTGTTGTTGTTTTGTAGTTGTTGTTGTTGTTATTTGTTGTTGTTGTTTTCGTTTTTTGTTTTTTTTTGTTTTGTTTTTTATGTTTTTGTTTTTGTTTTTGTTTTTGTTTTTGCTTTTGTTTTGTTTTGTTTTTTTTTTTTTTTTTTTTTGGGGGGGGTATTCTTTCTTTCTTCTTTCCCCCCATGATCACAGTACATGAGTAGCCGGTCACATCTGCGGCACTATGTCTCCCCAATTCCAGAGACATCTTTACACTCTCTCATTGTAAGCACCTTAGGAGGTCATCTGCAGAAAAAAAAAAGATTCTCACTCTGCATGCCCTGTCAAAGTAACTTAGTGTTTGAAAAAAAATATCATCAAACTTACAATAGAAAAAAGAACAAAATCTCAATGACAAGGAGGGGGCCTAGGAATGCTCATCTATGAGTCATTACTCGTATAATTTCTACAAAGCTTTGATTCCATCAAATTGCAT